>DWAO01003238.1:0-14523 GCA_018230605.1 Heliconius congener | reverse complement strand
TAAGTTAAGTTATTTATTACTTGTTTTTTTTTGATTCCCGTAGTATCCCATATATAGCGGACAGACAGAGGGAACCTACTGTTAAGACACACTTTCGGCCGAAATCATCGAGACATAAGGTATTTAGTGGCGGAAACTAACACCGCGCTTTTTCTAGTCTAGGTAAAGGTGCGAAGAGATGAAAATATTTAATTTCCTCAAGTAGAAATTGAACCCATAATCATTGCGTTCTGTGTTAAGCACACACTTAAGCAAAAAACACTAAAAACTCCATCTCATCCATAACCTCTATAACATTGTACTAATAGAAGCGTATACTACTAACAAATATAATATAACAGATACTGCGTCGTTTCCGATGACGTCAGAGCCATTCATAATTTTTTCAGCCTAAATAATTTATTAGTAATTTGTAGACTGGATCATGTTTCTTGCGCAACATTAATCATTAATGCTAATATTCCTCTTACAGTACATTATGTTAAGACGTTAAATATGGTGGTTGTGGGTTCGATTCTTGGAGAAATGTTTATATTTAATTTCTTTTTATATCCAAGATCTCGTCAATAATTACAATATATGTAGAATATTGAGCAGTGGTAGTAGAACAGCGTGTCTAAGAACTAGGAGTCCTCTGGCCTATCTTGCTATATAGATATGTGGAATACAGCGTGAAGTTAAAAAAAATATCTTAAGATTATAGTGAAATAGGACTTCGTCACACGTTGTGGGTTCGGCTCCCACTATTTTATATTACAACTTCGAATCGATCGATTCGAATCCCAATCGATCAATGTCAATTGTTTTCATTCTGCCGATCTGATAGACAATGCGCGGGATTAAATACTACTTAACACGTAAAATTTGGCGATAAGCGGAGAACAGAGTCTTTTGAGAATAATGTTCCTTCTGCCTACCTTGTAAATGCGAGATACAGTGTTGAAGTTAAAAAATATAAAAAATAATTAATAAGCAACAAAATAAAAAACGTGGCAGAAATATAAGTGAAAATCGCGCAAATTAATATTTCTACTGAAACACTTGCTTTGTAAAAGTGAAACGATCGAACCGGAAATTTAATTACTAAAATTCGTCACGTAGCTAGTCATGTAAATGTATTAATGTTGGTATTAATAGAAAGTCTATGAGCTCGATGTATTTATATGATTTTTTAACTTCACGCTGTATTCCGTACAAAGCAGGGTAGGCAGAAGGAACCTGGAAACCTAGTGTTAAGATACTCTGTTCCCAGGAAATAGGAAATACTAATTGGTCTGGCAAAGTTTCATTTCTTGAAATCTTATTTGAACCAGTCAAAGGTCAATTAGGTATTATAATTTCATAGTTAGATGAACAAAAACGTATATATTTTTTTGTACTAATAATGATAAATAAATTTCATATGAAACTAATTAAATAGAGCATTCCATTTTCATAGTCATTAACCGAGAAAATTCCTATAGAGGCTCCCTTTGGGATAATAGCTTACAATAGCGGCCTCTACGTCATTTATATACAATGACGAATGTTACTAAGGTGATCCTTTTGTTTAATACGTGACATATGTAGTGTTGGTGGGCTCAATTCTCGCTTGGGGCGATGAATTATTTTCATTTTCCCGCTCTGTAAACGAGACAAAGCTCGGCGTTGAGCTCTACCACTCAACATGCAAGGTCTTGAAAATTGACACTTCCGCTTCCTACTTTATGAAAAATTTGGAAGTCATTGTGTGCCGATTGGCGGAACTTCGCACCGCGCTTAGCCTCGTTACCAGAGCGAGGAAATGGAAATATGAAATATTTTATCTCCTCGAGTAGGAATCAAAACTGCAACCCGTCGTGTTTACAGTACCACGATTGAGTATGTATGTATAAAAATTACACATTTTATTACAACCATTTAATACTAGAAACTCTAACATTTAAGTATACTTAGTAAATTTCATAATTAGTTCTTTTCAGACAAAGTAATTAGTTTCCACTGAAGACCTAGCTCGTGAGCAATAAAAAAACAATAAACGTAGCGATCTTGCCCCGGCGTTACACTCTGGTAGAAATAGGACTTTGTACTAAACAGCTATAAAAAAGTTGAGACTGTTGCAGCGTCGTGGCAGAGCGTCTTCACTGTAAACGCGATAGTTTCGCTCTGTCAGGAGCAAATTTGGCGTTGAGTTCCGATGAACAACACAGTGTCACGAATTTAGACGGAAAGTGTGAAAGGGAGTGTCTTAACACTAGGTTCAACAAAACACTAGGTTTAAGCGTGAGCTGGAACATTTCACGTCCAGATTTGTATACAATTAATCGTTCTTCTAATTTTACAATTAAGTCTTTTATCCTTTAATGATAAAAGACTAAATAGAAGATAGCCTCCCTCTGGAAACATTATAATGAATATCTACAGTATAGCTTACAATAATATTACGTTGAAGAAATGTGTCAATGGAAGTTTTTAGGGAGTCCTTAATGGTTTTGACATTTTTCCTATCCCAAATTGAAATGGACCTGAAAATAAGTATTCTATACTTAGGCATATCATGTAATAATAATAGCAGTTGACATTATATAGTGTATTATTTGGTCTTAACGTTTTTTTCGTAGCATTTCATCCATTACGTAGCATTCCTGATAGGCAGATGGAACTGCAGAACCTAGTGTTAAGAAACTCTGTTTCCCACTTTCCGCCGAGTTCTTGAATCATTGCGTGTTGAGTGGCGGAACTCAACGCCGTGCTTTGCCTCGACACTAGATGAAGACATGAAAATATTAATGTAAATAAATATTTCATTTCCTCGAGTGGGGATCGAACCCACAACCAGTCACACTTTGTGCCCCTGCGCCACAACTGGCCTCAACAATACTAAGCAAAAAAAAGATCCCAACTACTTTAAGATTGCTAGTCATCAACAGAACATCCAAGGTCAATCATAATTCGTTTATTTCCCAAAAAATGTGCTCTGATTTATATCGTATTTACTCACAAAATAAATATAAGATGACAAATAAAACGCAGAAACAACTTATAAAGAGAGTCCCCAAACGTGTTGAAGTACAGTGTTTGCTAACACGCGCCTCTCGGCGTGTACTCGCTTGATATTTGTGTAGCGATGTTGAGATGAAAATATATATAATGAAAATAAAGGCGTCAAACGAAATGACAATAACAAAATTATGAATAACATTGTTAAGGGTTAGTAAGGTTACATAAAAATAGAATAGATTCACTCTGTACTCAGCTTAGAGCAGGGCAGGCGGAGGGAACCTAGTGTAAAAACACTCCGTTCCCAGCGCTCTATCCAACTTTCTATAGGATTTTGCTACGTTTTTGCGGCACTTTGCCTAACTAGAGTAGGAAAATATTCCAACTGAGAAAAGAATCGAGCCCACAACCGTTACGTTTAAAATCTGAAGCTCGGCCCATGATGGCCTTAAATATTTATAAAGATGTTTAAACATAAAATACCCTGTTTTATGTATAAAATGTTATCGTAACGCATAATCGCAACATTTTCGCGCGCCTAATGCAAACAGTGCGTAATGGTTGTGGAGTTATGACAAGACTTCCGTGTGCGGTTCCTGTTAAAAGCCGCGTTCTGAGAAGTTTATGTTATTATATTATTATATATTATATTATGTTATGTTACGTCATTGATGCCACTAAGAAGCGGCGGGATAGCGTCTGACTTGGATTCGATTTCCATTTGAGGCAATCAATTATTATCAGGAATGTACCTTATGTAGTGCTCCTTGATGTTAGTTTCATACAGTATCTCGCATATACTAGTATGAGTACTATGTCAATATAGTATAATAACAACTGTCGCATTTACAAACATGTTCCTAACAATCATCTTACGAATCAACACATTTATACTTCAAGTTTCTCCCCAAGAAACAGTCTTCATAATCCAAAAGGCTGCATTCACCACGTTTTATTGTTTTACGCAAAATTATTAATTTTTCACTCGACTCGGGGACGCACAAAGAGTGCCTAGTGCCTGGCCTTTTAAAAGATTTTCCTCCACCATTAATTATGCTGAGGAAGCAATTTTCTTTGTTTAAGCGAAAGTAAAAACGGGAAAATATTAATTAGTCCTGTACTGGTTTCCTGTAGCGCTTTCGAGAATTTTTGGGTAACCTACAGCTCTAGTTTACTAGTTTACAGTTTGTTTGAACTATTAATGGGCCTTTTAGTTTAAACTTATGTGTGTGATGTGTGTCTGAGGGAAATTATAAAATTACTTTTCTTCGAGTATTAAAAAATTGTACTCGAATGATTTGCATTTCTTTAAAATTATATCATCTTTTTTCTTAAAAAAACTTGCTCTCAGCATTGAGTTCAGCCAGGCAACAAACAATATCTCGACAATTGGGCGGAGAGTTGGAAACGGAATGCCATAACACTAAGCCTATCTTGCTATGTTGCTAGAAGTTGTTTATTTTTAATAAACCTCAGATACCTTGCAGTATTAAATATAACACAACAACGCGAGGCAAGTGCTTATAAAATATTCAAAAAGTGCACAATAAGAGTATTTTCTGCTAAAATGCCATTCTTCTGAGTGAATCCCTAAGGAATTATAGAATGGGTTCACTCTAAGCTCGTTGTATGTAATACAAAATATTTACATGCGAGTCAAACGAGTACCGCCACTTTAGAAAATTGCATAAGACATAGCATAGTTGATGGCATTGAATAGAAAACTAAACTTTATCAAGTTTCGGTAGCGTCAGAAAAAAATGTTGACTTTTTTCTTTAACAAGTACGTAATATTTCTGTAAATTAGATTAAGACAACACGTACATAGTACAAAAATAAACAACAAATTTTCTGTACTAAAATTATAAAGCTAAAGAGCTTGATCGCCCTAAACTCAGAAAGGTTCTACAAAAAAAACTTCATTTATATCACTTTAATCGTTTCTTTTTCACCCAGTGCATCTACGATTCCTTACGTCAGTCACTTCGAATGGGTCATAACCAAGTTTTAGCTTTTCATTTGACTCGGTGAATCCGGTGGATAGTAAAAGCTAGTCCTAGCTATAGGTATAGGTAATTCCTAGAAAACAAAAAACATAAGTAGAAGATATAAAGCAATAGAATTTCAAATTTTATATATTTTTATGGCAACAGTACTAGCGTAACAAGCTTTTAGATTCGAGTCCAAGTCATTTGCATAGCGCCTTGAAGAATGACACTTTGTTCTGGGACGCCGGCGGTTCTTCATAGCTTTCTGACGTTGTAATACTCGTGTAAGGGAAACTGGTTTTGTATAACAATTTTATGGATTTTTAATGTTGGAATGAAATAATGGTTTAAACTGTTTATTTATTATAATAATTATAATAGATATTTTCATTTATCTAGCAAAATTATTCTGTCTAAAATCAAATCAAATCAGCTCCATGGTGTATCCCGCACACAGCAGAGTAGGCAGAGGGATCCTAGTGTTAAGACTCTCCGTTCTTCATTTTCCATCGAGGTCTGGAAGCATTACGTATTGAGTGGCGGAACTCAATGCAGCGCTTTTTACCTTGACACGAGAAAGAAGAAATGAAAATATAAATGTAAATAAATATTTCATCTCCTCGAATGGGGAGGATATAACTCGAGGGTGATCTAACCCACAACCAGTCGATTATACAGTCACATCTTGTGCCCCTGCACCATGACTGGTGACTTCTCTCTAATAAGGAAAATATCATATCTATATAAAATATATACTCATAAACTAATATTATAAAACTAGAGTTTGTTTGGTTGAACGTTCTAATCTCAAGAACTAGAAGAATTTAAAAAAAAACCAAAAATATTCATTCATCAGAAAAGGCTACACTATATTAACCGTTTCGATGTAACCTACTGGTCACTGTACTTGCAACAAAGCCACGCGTAAAACCTAGTTAATATACTATAAAAACCTACGAGAGCAACGGCTTAGATTAGTTTTATTGAAGTGAGCAATTTTTATAGGCTACACTTCACCCGTGTACTCGAATGATACCTGAAATATGATAGTTTCTCGCTACTCTACGATGATTGGTTCTGGCGTACGTTTCGACGGATATCTCTTGAATATTTGAGGATATAACTTATATCGTATAAGATCATATTTTGTAAGTATCTTCGTATTTATATAAATAAAAATAATCGTAGTAACACTTTGCTATTATATAGTCGTTACATGTGTACAAATACATCAACTGACTGTAACGCGACGATTGTGAGTTCGATTTATAATCGAGGAAATGAATTATTTTCAATTACTCCTTTTACTCTGGTGCAAAGCGCGGCGTTGAGCTCTATCTGTTAATACGCAATATCACGAAAATTAAACGGTACATACGAAACGGAGTGTGTTACCATTAGGTTTCCTATATCTACCCTGCTTTATGCAGAATACAGCGTGAAGTTAAAAAAAATAAGAGGTATATAACTAAAAGTTTAATTCGGCACTTAAAAACAATGTTAAGCACAACATTTTGTGCATAATGCTACGAAACACAAATAATACTATGCAATAAAAAGAGATGGCCTGAAAGTTTCTTTTCATACTAATAGAGTACAGTAGGTCACAACATTAACATCTATGAAAAAATAACAAAGTGCTCTTGTTCTTTCATTTAAAATCTTGTTATTTGGTACAATTATTTTATAAATAGACGGTACGGACGGTAAATATTTTGTCAATTTGAACCAGGAGATAGTTCTTGAGATAACCGCATTTAACAAAACAAACTCTTTAGTCTTATAATATTAGCAATGGATCGAACGATCGGATCACACCACACTATTTCTACTGCAGTAGATTAGGTCACTGTAAAAAGGATGTTCCGGTTTACGTAAGGATTTCTTTACACATTATTTATTAAGTTTTTACATATTTATTAATTAAATTTTCTGTGCGTATATTATGCGTATCTTTTGGTTATTATATTGTAGGTATACATTTTATTAGCTTAACGCTGTATCCCACATATAGCAGAATATATTTAAAACCTGGGAACCTGGTGTTAAGACTCTTCGTTCTCCATTTATATACTTCCGTTCCCCACTTTCCGAATTCTTGAGGCATTGCATGTTGAGTGGCGCAACTCAACGCCGCGCTTTGTCTGATTACCAGAGAAAATACAAACAAAATAGGAAAAATTTAATTTCTTCAAGTGGGAATCGCATCCATAACCGTCGCGTTTACAGTCAAACGTCTGTGCATCGACGTGTCTCGTATTATATACACATATATGTTAAAAAAATTAATTAATTACAGGTATATTGAATTGGAATTAATATTTTAATTAATATTGTACTTTGTTTCGGTTTATAAATTTCATAGAATCCTTTTGTTGAGTATTTAGTATATAATTGTTATAATATACCACTACATATTAATATGACCGATTCTACTAGTGTTTCATGAAATGTAGACCGACATTTACAAATACTTCACTTAACATTCTGTATTATATATACGAGTATATAGTGTTAGTACCAATACAACTAGTATATGTGAAAGTAACAGGTTCAATTTAAAATTAAGTCCTTTTGAAAAAAATGAAAACACGATTTCACAGAATCCTTTACCTACACACAGCTATATTCTATATTCTAGAGCCAAGTGAAACTAGAATCATGTTTTGATACACTTCATTATTCATACATCCCCCCATTTTTAGAATCTTAATGGGTTCCTTTCACCGGTTTTGGAAATCGACCATATCTCATCACTTTAGTGAAACTGGTAAATTATTTGACGTTCAAAAAATTAAGAATGTTGTTTAGAATAAAACTATTTGACTTTCACTTCTAAATTAAATTATTCCTCCCCCATTTGGACTCGAATCCACAACACACACACAAAAACAAAATAAACATGTCCTACATATATTATGCATATTATTTAGTAATATACTTGGAACACTTGTTCGGTACGGTCGACGTGTTGTGGCCGCCCTAAAAATACCTATAGATTGCTACTCGATTTTGTTTTTGAAACTCATATTACATTTGACTATTACATTCCCTGGTCAACAATGCGCAAAAAATCAGAAAGACTAACTTCAGCAGGGCCACTACTCATCAACCCTACTGTATATATCGACGCGCGATTCTCAAACAATCGCTCATTCCTCTGGAAAAATAAATTAAGCTCCACGTCGTAACTGAGTGAGACAAGATTGACGGATTATTACGAGTGCCTTCATTTATATGTCCATTATTCACATATTATATGTGATATAATATTGTTAACGAACTCGTGTTACTCGTGAACTCGGGAGGGTAGATGTAGATGAAAAAGATGATGAAAGCAGTGGAATTGTGTCAATCGGGGGTAGTTGCTTGTAGGTAATGACCCTTATTGGAAGGAAACTCGTGTGAACTGTTGTTATTAAGTGATACATATCACTTATTGCAGTTACATAGTACCTCTTTCCAAATAGTTTAGAAACATATGGACGATGTGTGTTTTTATCGTGTCTTTTTAAAAACGTTAACCGCTTCCAATTTCTAGCAATATAGTCTTTTTGATAATTTTGGTTCAATTTGGAAATAATAGTGTTTTGGACAATTAAATATGTAAAACATTATTTACTGTATATGTACATACACTTAAGTCATTGGAATAAATATTTGAACTTATGATATTCTCAATTTATATCAGTTTATAAATTTAATAGAAAAATGTTGTGTCATTTCGAGATTGTTGTGGAAAATACATTAATAATTAATACAAGTTGAACGGCAGAACTCAAAAATAATCTTTTTATTCTTTCCAGAGGGAGGAAATATAAATAATTTATTCTACCAAGTAGGAATCGAACCCACAACTGTTACGTTTACAGTAAAGCGATGTTGCCTAGAAAGAGATAGAAAGATAGATTCAATTAGATATAATTAAACCGATTGAAATAAAACAAATATGAAACATTAAGGGAAGTGCTAAATAAAATAGCAAAAACTGCGTTAAAATCGCTTGAGTTATTTCTGAGATAAACTGACAAAAATAAATAAAAAAATATACATTTTGTGTTCTATTACACAGATAAATTTCCGCAATAATAGTTTTTCTAACATATTTTCCATGTACATGTCCATGTAGTTTGTAGCAGAGTGAAGTACTAATTAATATTTTTTACAAGTGTCCAGTTTAAATATGACGTTAATTACAATCGGTGAAAAAGATTGAGTTTTTTTTCATCAAAAAAGATAATTCGGCAATCTATACTAAAGGGACAAAAAAGTGATTTATCACTAGCCATTTCTTTTAGTAAAAACCACATTGTACAAACAATCATATACATGAATATAAACATAGGAATAAATAAATTACTCTTTCGCTATTCTCGAGTCAAAAGAAAAGTTACCGTATAAAAGTCTGTAGGCGTAAAAAATATGATTTATCTTCGAGCTAAGTCCTCCTGCGCCTCGACGGTTATTTCCTTGCGCCTTTTTTCTCACAATCTATTAAGGACGCCTGTGGCTACATATTAAGTGAACTAGAAACACTTTTAGTAATATTGCTATTAAAATTAATTAAAATTAAATATTGTTGTTTAAGAGAGACGTCTTGATTGTCAACGCGATGGCTGCAGGTTCGATCCCCACTCGGGGAACGATCATATTTATGTTATTTTCGTTTTCCCGCAGACAACTGGTAGACAAATTGTGGCGTTGAGTTCCGCCATACGTGCATGCATACTTATGCTATGCAGGAAAATGTTGCGCTTTTTGTTGTTTTAATGTATAAGTCATTATATTATTTTTGTTTATTCTTTGGCAACAATAAGGTTCAGGCACTGTTTTGCCGTTTTGACTTACACGGAAATACAAATATTTTTTTTCTATGTAGAGTAAAATGCTTAAACAGCGGCCTCTCTACAAGAAAGTTTTTCAACTGATTCATAAACTTAGAATCATCTTAAGGTTATATTATATTACTATATTTCCCCTTTTAAATTCCAGAAATATAATACACATTTAATTGTATGGGTCTTTCTCCTCATACATACATCTTTTTCTAGAACGCGTGTAATTTTGTTTACAACATATATTTTGTGTCCATTTTTCACTATCAAATTGTGAAGATATCATACACTATCATAACCAATTTCACGAAAATAATTTAAACTCAATCTCGCTTTCTATTAATAAATGTAAAGTAAACAGAAAACTAGTCTTAGGACTAAACCGACGTCGAACCCAATATAAATAGAAAAATGAGTCTCTACTCGCCCGACGCCGTCGCCGCCTTCCTCTACACTTTTTTACGTTAAAATTGCTTCGGGTGCAATAAATGTAAAAGGATATTCGTTTCAACTTTCATAAAATATTTTATGGGAGGAATATTGATGTTATATTTGACGTTAAGTTGTATTATGTGATAGTTTTAAGTTGATGCTAAGGTATCACTGATTTGATTGTAATAAAAAAAATGCTTCACGTTGTATCACGCAAATAGCAGGGTAGGCAGAGGGAACCTTATGTTAAAATGCTCCTACCCACCCTTCACCAAATTCAAAATTTCATGTTGAGTGGCGTAACACGCTATGTCTCGAAAATTTGGAGGAAGGTGGAAATCGGAAGTGTGTTACTTAATGAAAATGGAATACTGGAGGAGGAGGAGCGGATTCGAGTCCCGCTCTGTTTTTCCACTGCAAGAACTGCTGAATGAATTTATAAGAAATTTGAAAACTACATATTTTTTTCACGTTGTATCATGCACATGGCGGGATAAATAGAGTGAACCTAGTTTTAAGATACTCTGTTCCACACTTTCATCATAATTTACAAGACATTGCGAGGTGAGTAGCGAAGCCTAATCAACTCGCTTTGTATTGTTACGAGACCAAGGAATTGAAAATAATTAATATCTCTAGTAGAAATCGACCCCACAACCGTCGCGTTTACAGTCAGAATCAAATTCCTGCTTAATTAACATACATCCATAATCAACGTAATAATGATGAGTATTATTAAATACTGAGAACTAACTTAAGTAATGGTTGGTATATTAAATATTAACATAGTATATAATATTATGTAAATCACATACATATACGTCTACTAAAATGTAAATCTATGTACGTACTTCACTTCTAGAGTTGATTCAAAGTACTACTATAATAATACTCTTTTTTTATTTTTATTAAAAACATTCAACGTGAGATTCTGAGGAATAACTTAACGCTTGACATTTATAATTTAATATCTCGTGGTTACGATCACTATCTGCGGCCAGTGTAGCAGGATTGTGGATAATATATTTTTTTATATTTAGCAGCTTCACGTTTTTCCCATATAGTAGGATAGGCAACAGAACTTAGTGACAATGCATCTATCGCGTTTACATCCAGTCGATGACCTTGATTTGCTAATTTATATCTTTTAAGGGAAAGAGAAACCCTTATAAGATATAACCTATAAGTAATTCTTCAATCAATAAAATGTATACCAGGAACTCCGCATAATTTAAAGAGATCCCGCCTACTAATCCCAATAAACGATTGGGCTTGTTTATTTCCTTTTTAGTTTTAGTTTTGATAAGCTACTTACTTATAAAGGCCTTTTCA
This sequence comes from Heliconius congener, assembly GCA_018230605.1. Classification (NCBI taxonomy): domain Eukaryota; kingdom Metazoa; phylum Arthropoda; class Insecta; order Lepidoptera; family Nymphalidae; genus Heliconius; species Heliconius congener. The sequence goes on along the minus strand of DWAO01003238.1, from coordinate 2,957 downwards.
GGCTAGTCGTGGCACAGTGGCACAAAGTGTGACTGTAAACGCCACTGGTTGTGTGTTCGATCCCCACTCGAGGAAATGAAATATTTACAAAATTTATATTTTCATTTCGCTCTGGTAGCGAGACAAAGCGCAGAGTTTCTTCAAAACAGAGTATCTCAACACTAGGTTCCCTCTGCTTATTCTGCTGTGTACGCTTTCTTCGCTCTCACAGAAATGAAAATAAAACTACATTTTCGAGGGGGAATCGACCCCACAACCCATTGCGATTACAGTCACGCCCCTTCACCAATGCCGGCTTCATTGATTATTATTAAAAAGGCGCATAAAACATTACTTATTACATTAAAAGTCAAAGAAATTATCATTAACGCATCCTGTATATTATCTTAAGACAAAAATAAATTCAATATGTAATTTTTCACACTAATTGATGTTTTAAGAATAAGGGGTGAGAAATGATATGTGGGTTCGAGGGTGTCTATTTATAGCTAACTAGTCAATCATGTTTAATTTGTAGTTCAGCTTTTAAAATTTTGAACTTTGATACAAGAAAATAATAGTTGCTTAATATGTTTTCTATAATAGAGGCTATTGTAGCGTCGGACGACGTCTAACTAATCACATTTTACCCCATATTTAAAAAATGGTACGAAACTAGCCAATCCAACTCGCACTTGACCGAGTTTTTATTTAGATAACTGTAGGCTTACTACGCCGTCATAAATCAGAAAATAGACTAACAAAAGCATTGTTAACTGATAAAAACTAAAAGCATTTAACGAACAAACTGTGACATAAAGTTAGTTTTGAAACGCTAAATACGCGAGCTATTTCAGGAATTTCGAGCTTCAACATATTTAGAATAGTATCGGATTTACGCATATGAATATTTGACTACAGTATAATTTACATGGAAGTCCTTCATGACAAGCAAAATATAAAAATATGAATGAATTTATAGTGTTGATTCCGTTCTCATTTTTGAGGCAGAGGGGGAACCTTGTGCTATATTTTTTTCTCTTTTCTAGCGACTTTTAGATTTTTACTTGATGGTCGATATTCGCAATAATGTTAATAGAAAATAAAGTAAAGAGAATAACGTTTATATTCCATTAACTAAGCGTTGAAACTTCCAATTGAACAGTTATTAACTACAAAATAACAAAATCAACCATTATATTACTCCCTTAAATGTGTCTCCTTAAAGGGCCTTTTTAATAATTCATTTTTAATTTTCACCTGAGCTCAACAAAGAACCTTTTTGTAAAATTTTAAGATTCTAAGTTCAAATATATAGTATATAGTGTGTGTTATATTTATTTTAGTAAAACAGAATTCTGTACTCGTTCTTTATGTGAACAATTCTAGTAAAAAAAGGGTATAAATTTTTTGCTTCACGTATGTAGAAGTACATGTAGAAGATAAAAAGGTTTGAAAAGATCGTTTTAAATAAATACCTTTATATATACACCAAAATGCAATTGCTGCAAGCAGTTATCATCTGAAAATAAAAAAAATAGGTTAAAATTTATGTTTAATTAGGTATGTTATGTAGTTGAATAACGAAAATTATTTAAATATTAAAAATACTTCTCCAGTGGGAAAGGAACCTACAATAATTGCCACAACGATAATTCTAATACATTAATTAACTGGCATTTATTTATATAGCAGTATGTAAAATAAAAGAACACAGCGTTAAAATACTCCGTAATCAACATTCACACGTTTTTGAGATATTGCAGATTGAGTGACGGAACTCAACGCCGCACTTTGTCGTAACGTAATATGAATAAATCAATCCTACATATGGCGATCGAACGCTGTCCTCTAAACACATTATATATAAATTATAAAATACTTCAACATTTACCTATTTAATGCTAGAAGCATTTTACCTTTTAAATAATAATTAAAACCCTTTAGTAATTTTCTATTCATGGATAAAATTCGATTTCAAATTGAATGTACTCACAAACAGGTAATTAAATGCTAAAAATATTTCAATTATTGGCATACTTATGTTTAATGATGAAAGCTTTTAAAATTCAATACTTTGTTTAATTCAATTTATCAGCTTCACGCTGTATCCCGCACACAGCAGGGTAGGCAGAGTTCTAAAGGCATTGCGTGCTTAGCGGCGGAACTCAAGCCCGCGCTTTGCCTCGACATCAAAGCGAAGAAATGCAAATATAATTGTAAATAAATATTTCAATTCCTTGAGTGGGAATCGAACCCACAACCAGTCGATTGTACCGTCACATTTTGTGCCGCTGAGCCACGACTGGCCTTAAATTTATCTCAGTTTAATTCAATACTATGTTTTATTATATTAGCGGCATTGACAAAAGTGTCACTTTGAATGAAAACAAAAACAGGAAAACCTAGCAAAACCTTAACTTTCCACCTACTAAACCAACTAAACCCATAAAACCAGTATTTCACCACGCCAGCCTATGGGATAGGCTATAATTACACGGGGGCGCGCATGTCGCGGCATTCATTATTAACTTGGCGTGTCTGGTCACTATGATGATTGTAATACACGTCGCTGTTCTCACGGACGCTATTTGAACTCGATGTTTATATTAATATTGCTATCTATCTATTATATAGATATTCATATAAAACTCTTCCGTTAAGTGACAGACAGACAAAGCAGAGACGAAATTGCTGACTTTAAAATGTTGGAACAAACGAGGATTTCTCAAATTTCAACAAAATATTGTTTACATGGATTTTAAGTTGTAAACTGGATAAACTGGAAAATCACGTATTTCCCTTTTACTTCGCTCCACCCCCTTACCTGCATCCCAAATTTACTCTCTAAGGAGGTACAGTAGGTACGTACAGTTGTCCGTGCGTTGTAAGTAACTTTTATAAATAAAATCAAATAAATCAGCTTTCTGCCGAATTCTGGAGGCATTGCGTGTTGAGTGGCAGAACTCAACGCTGCG
>DWAO01003237.1:0-14524 GCA_018230605.1 Heliconius congener | reverse complement strand
GACACCACCAGTACCAGGATGATCCTATTCTAAGCCGGGATCACACGGCAAAAATTGTACTAAATAACATTATCAAAAAGTCGTAGCACAGTAGGACAGCGTCTACGTTGTAAGTTCTATTCTCATTCAGGGTAATCGTACTTTTATTTCATCGCTTTGTTAAGTAGACGAAGTGTGGCGTTGAATTCCGCCACTCAGCAAGCGAAAATTTGAAATATGAGACACGGAGTGTCCGAACAATTTCGGTTCCCTTTGCCCACTCTCTATACCTACACTACTGACATATAAAACATTCTATTATTGCTTTGTACCTAAAAGTTAGTAGTATGACTTTGTATAGGTTTTTTTAAAGAAATAAGGAAATATTTCTTTTTAAAAAATCTATACAAATAAAGCTCAGCAGCATATAAACTTTTAAAGTACTTAATAAATATGAGTTTGTGAGTTTTTCACAAAGTGGTTTGAAGGGATCCCTAACATTGCGAGCGAGGACGCTTCAATTTCAAGTAGGGCAAGGACAAAAGAATTTATTAAAATAAAAGGAATTTATTAAAATAGTACTTTTTTCACTTTCCGCCTAATTATAGTAACACAGCGCGTTGAGTGGCGAAAATCAACGCCGCGCTTTATTTTATTTTCAAAGCGAGAAAAAGAAAATACTAAATATTTAATTACCTTCAGTGTGTGAACCCACAACTTTTTACGTTCACAATCTTACGTTTGAGCCCCGACACCATGGCTTGCTTCAATAATATAAAAAAAGGAAATTTGACAAAAATCATTATTTTATAGTATAAGTCCAAGGAGCGTCTCCACGGTGTCAACACTAAACAAAATATGATTGGTCGGTACGCGTCGTCGTGATGATGTTGACAAAAAAGATATACTTATATCATAAATGTCCATGGTAATAACAAACATAAAAATGTTGCCGTAGTCCGACTTTTTTGTTCTCAGTTGAATGTAAAGAAGAAAAATTAATAATGGAATTTATAACAGCGCGTAAGCTTAATATTAATATATTTTTTGGATAATTGGCTTGGTTTGGGCACGTCGAACGAATGAGTGATGAAATAATGGCAAAAAAGACTTATGAAGGAAAAGTGAAGAGAGGTAGGGGGAGACCTTCGAAAACACAGTATCAAAGGTACCTCCAGACCCAGAAGGTCACGTAAAAAGTATCAGAACCCCCTGGAGGACATGAATAAAGAAGTTGATGCCAGTGGATAAGACGAAAGAGGTAGGCAGAGGTCGTAACGTTTGACGGTCCTTCCTCTCTGACTACCCCGCTAGGTATAGAGCGTGAAGCTACATTAGATTAGATTGGATATACAAGATATATTTTGACAAAATGCTGTAAACTGCATATAGAAAAGAGATAAGAATGAAAAATGAATATAATATTTTTTTTGAGTGAGTATCCAGAACCCACAACCATCGCGACGATCGTCAAGATCACAAGAAGATCCAATACTCCAATCCTAAAGATCTATATTAACATCTATCTATATAAACATTGTTTTCATGAATAAAAATCGCCATTGCTAAAGTACATAGTAATAATTTACAATTTACTCCGCCTTTATCATATTACCTAATTTCTTAGGCCTGAGGCGTAGAGATTTGAGATTAGACACTCACCGATCGGGCGACGCTGCGTTCAATAATCATTTATATTATCGAAATATTTCAGGCAAACGTGCGACTGTAAACGCGACAGTTTGTGGGTTCGATTTCCACTCGAGGAAATGAAATATTTAAAACTTTAATTTCCTCGCTCAGAAAACAAGGTGTGTGAGTGCGGCGTTTAGTTGCACTACTCAACTCGCAATGCCTTCAGAATTCGATGGAAAGTGAGAAACAGTGTTTTAATGGGGACAGAGTGTCTTAACATTAAGTTTCTAGGTTTCCTCTTCCTATTCTGCTTTATAAGAATACAGCGTGAAGGTATAATAATATTTGCAGTACTTAATATAATTACATAGATCTACAAAAATATGTTTGAAAAGGCGTTTTCATAATTCCAACTGATTTATGTAGCTTATAATATGTTGAATTCAAAATTCAACTACGTTGCACTGTAGATCTTCATATTTTTTACAAAGTGAAACATATGGTAACTAGAAAGTGAATATGAAGCCAAAATTTAGTACGTCATGGCGCAGTGGCACAGAGACAGTGTAGAGTAGAAGTGTAAATGCGACAGTTGCAGTTGTAGACGTGATCCCCCCTATTGTCCAGAATTTATTTTTGTTTCCTCAACTTTTAACAGAATGTGTGTATCAAAAATCAGGCGGAAACGGAAAACTTAAGTGTCTTGTCACTACCAATTTTAAGCTAGAAATAAAAAGCAACATACAATTTTAATATCACATAAATACATAAGATGTTGCTTAACAATGTAAACAAAACCACAAATGACTATATTCGAGGGTAACCGGAACAATGAAGTTTGTTTAGCGTTCATAATATCCTCTAAATCGTGGAAGGGACGTGGGTTTGGTTACGGGCGACGGAACTTTATAGCCCGGAAGCTTATATGCACAAATACCTTGATATTACGTTGAATACACATCACAGTGACTATAAATATACTGTAGATGATATTAGTTTCATTCAGACCAATAAGTCTTGAACAACATATTCTTAAAAAATATTTTATTCTCAAAATCTGATTAAGTACCTAGTTATTAATGCTCCTATTTTTAACAAATCAAAACTATGTTCTCCATTTTTTATAACATGGCACGTGTAAAGCAAAAAAGATAATTCAAAATGATACTTTATAAATTCTAATAAAATTATGTACTAATTTACCATCTTCACGACAAATCTTACTAATATACTGTATCCAAATAACAAAATTATGATTTTCAAATTAATTTATAATACATCGAGTAACCTCAAGTAAAAGTTATTAAAAGTTTCTAGTAAAAACAGCAATGTCAAACAAAGTTATATTGATCATCATATTCTAATGTTTAACGCCCACGTACAGAGAGGAACCTTTACTATTTTCCTTCGACATCTGGCCACGATTATATTTTCTTTACTTTGTTTTACGACTTCTCTCACTGAGCGAAATTTTGAGAAATGAGCGTGGGTAGAGTTTTCATTCTTGTATTTTGAGCCCACGCACAATATATAGCTAGAGGAAACGTTATGAAATACTATATGAATGCCCACGCTTTTTTGTGTTTTACGTAAGTAGGTATGTATTATTCCAAAATTATGATTTTATAGGGAAAAGTAAAAATATCTCAACTTTTGACATTTAACTAAAATATATACATTCAGAAGTCAAGATAAATTTAACTATTGTATTATTAAATATCTTAAAATAACTTGTTGTCTTTGAAAGCTGACTTTATCAATTACTAAAAACAGAAAAATAAATATGGAATATATTTTCAATAATGAGGAAAAATATTTTAATTTTATTTATTATTCAAACGTAATAATAAATATATCCTCTCAACTTTTAAAGCAACCCCAGACATAATGGCTCTAAAACAAAATGAAAATTATTTTATTTTACCTTAATCAAATTATTTTAGTTTAACGTCTTTAACGTAAAGTCACACAAAACACAATAGTTTCATTTAGTAAATACTTGGTAATAATCCATGCACTTACTAAACATATTATATAGTAAATATAAAAGTTCCATTAAAAGCCATCCTGAACTTAGGGCTGACCATCTGGTTTCTGTAGGATCTACATCAATTTATCACGTGTGATATCTTTTCATGTACACTTAACTACCAGAGATTGTACCTTTTGAGTACGGTCAAGCGTATAAAAGGAAGAGAAAAATCTGAGCAGAACTAAATATTTTACTTTATTCCAACTAATGAAACCCAACGCTGTTCTTTCTTCTCATTATATCAAGGAAAATAAAATAGTTAAAAAAGTAGCATCATGCTCTTTCCGCATAGCAGGATAACAATCCGTTAAATGGCGTGGCGTTCTTGTTAAATGGCGTAACTCAACGCCACGTTCGTCTAGCAGAGCGAGGAAATGATCCTAAATAAAAAATGATCATGCCCCGAATTGGGATCGCATCCACAACCGCCGTGTTTATAATTAAACGCTGCCCCACTGCTGCGACAAGACTAGATAAAAATAGGCTGAGTATAATAACTTCTACGAGTGGCAATCGAACCCACTACCATATCTATTAGGTCGTATTTTAGATGCGGTGTTATTATCATTTTAAATTTGGTGATGACTCGAAAGGAGTTAGGACGCAATGAGCCGCGCTACTGTGCCACGACAGCCTCAGTATATTTTTCTTCCGAAAATATTATCTTAGAAAAGTATTTTCTTAAAAAAATCTCATATATATATTTGATGAAATATTTTTCTACCAGCTACTGTTGTTATTGTACATTTGTTCGTTCGACGAAATAGAGACATTGTACGATGTCTGCAAGACTGTGCGCACATAATACATATTTTTGTTATATATTTTTTGACATGACGCCGCCAGCCATAATAAAAGATGAATAGTAAAAATGATTATTGTATTTCGTTATATCAATGAACTAAGAAATAATCTCGTGTAAGAATATTTTTTATGTATTAAAAATGCCCAAATAAACCAAAATTATATATTATATTCAACTGTGCATTCTGTCACTCAATACGTAATGTCTCGAAATTAATGGGGATCGATGTCTCAACGCTTCTTTTGCCTACCCTGCTATATGAAATTGGAAAATAACATTTTTATAATTCGTAACGTCACTTTTTTAGGTTTAATAAATCACTAAAACAAACGAACCAAGATTTTCTGAATCCGAGATTGGCGCTCGCGTGGTCCCTCTCATAACTTAATAGACAAGAACGCCTCCTTATTTTCACAAGTTGAATTCGAATTTAAATATTTTTCGTTTGTTTGTTTAATTATTAAAATTAGTATGTAGCAGTATCTACAATCGTAGATAATTATGAGCGTACGTATAGAAATTTGTCAGTACATTCTGTTTTTTATTGTTCGTCAATTCGAAATATAGTGCGTAAATAGTGGAACTCAACACCATGGCTTATGTCACCAGGGCGGGAAAAGCCATATAATTTGTTTTCGAACAGAAATCGAATCCACAACAATCGCTTTTACTCATCGCAGTTGTGAAAAGTAATCAAATGTTTTCAATATGTATGTAATTAACATAGAATCTTAGAATAGACTTTTTATTGTAATTTTTTGACGAAATTATTATTGCAATTAAAATTTAAGTTCAAGTTTAACACGTTAAAATACATTAATTTTCCCGTATATATTTTTAGCTTTCCAGCATATAACGGGTAGGCAAATGGAACCCAGTGTTACAGGGCCCTCAAACACATACATATTATAACATACTATTATAATATAATAACTTAGTATAATTAGGTCTATCCCAATATCAAAGTGGTCGATAACACATGTATTCACAGGTACTTGAGTCTGTGAAGAAAACTTTTAATTGCTGGTTGGATCACACAACTTAGTAATTGATACATATTGAATATTCACTATGTGCATGTTATGGCTATTTTCAACACAGAGTTTGGTTATGTATAGAGATATAAATAGAATTGGTGAAGTTCTTGATTTGTTATAATTTTACGTACGGCGTTAAGTGTCGCTACTCTACAAGGGATGGCTGTCAGCTGTTGATCTTTACTCGAGGGAATGATTATACTTATTTTAAATGAGACTATTTAACCGGATTAATCATGTATATTTAGTGCCAGCGGCTCCCGTGCGGCTACGCCTGCTTGGAATATATGTATGTTTATTGCAAAAAAAACGGAAAAACCGGCCTAGCCCGATTCGAACTCGCCTACCGAGGGTTCTTTACCGATTTCAGGATTATGATTTGAAAATATAATCCTGAAATTGATACCTTACAGGTTTTGATGATGCAGCGAATAAAGTTAACAAAATTAAGTTTACGGGAATGTAATTTTTTAAAAAACGAACTACATTATAAGTTGAATGTCTATAAATTTTTACTGATACAATCTCGAGTTTTTTTCTATCATCTGGCAAATCCTAAAAAAAGCGCCGCGTTGAATTCCGCCACTGGGTAAGGAAGCTGTGAAATATAGGGAGGAAAGTGGGGAATGGAGTGGTTTCTCGCTAGCTTCAGTTTACCTTTTTTGCTTTGCGGTAAAAAGCGTGAAACTGTAAAAGACGTTACGAAATTTATCATATACTACTAGATTCAACAAAAAAATACTGAAATATAAAATATTGCATGTTAGGTGATTAAACAAAGTGTTGGTAATTTTCTTTAAAAGTCCAGTGAAAATATAGTACTCAAAAGCTTTGTGTAATTGCGATATAAAGATTTCCTAATAAATAGCGTGTGAACATTCTTTACCTTCAATTTATGAATAAAATGCTTATACTTATACTAAGTAAAAATAAATTCTTTATTAAGTTTATGATGCAAGGGAATTGTCGAGGGTCTCCTGCAGTCACGCTCGCGACCATATTCCCAATACTGGCTTACTGATATTGCTGTTTTACATGAGAAATTTAAAATTCTTCTTGTAAAGTAAAAGCTTATCATCCATATTGTTCTAGAATGTGATACGGCAATGGCTTTAGATTTGAAACGAAAAATAAAGGTACTTGTAAAACAACGGTGATATGCTTTCGAGGAATGGAAAGGCAATAAATAAAATAAAAATAATTTTATTTAACCTATGCAAGGAAAAGAACAATATATATTGTGAAACAATAAAAATATGATGAGGCCGGTCGCTGCGCAGAGGCACAAAGTGTGACTGTAAAATCGACAGGTTGTGGGTTCGATCCCCACTCGAAGAAGTAAAATATTTATTTACAATTATATTTTCATTTCTTCGAGGTAAAGCGCGGCGTTGAGTTACGCCACTCAGCACGCAATGCCTTCTGAATTCGGCGGAAAATGGAGGACGGAGGGTCTTAACACTTGGTTCCCTCTGCCTATCCTGCTGTTTGCGCGATACAGCGTGAAGCTGATTTTGATTTTTACTAAAAATATAGAAAGCCATTCTTTATATTTTATTGAAGCAGTGTTTCTTGTTGAATATAATACTACATTTCTAGGAAACGTTAATTTTTTGTATAATTCAAGTAAAGCTACGCTACGGTTATTGTGCAAGAGATATGTTGATTGTGCAAGAGCGGAGGTGTTGCTTGATATGGCTTTGTCAAAAGTCATAATAAATTTAAATGTATGATTTATTTAAACAATATAAAGAAATAAATTAGTAGCAATTTTATGGTATCATCCTAATATAAAAAATATTCTAGTATAAGAATTCTTTGCTTACTTGAATTCTATGCTTATATTATAATGTAATTAGAATTCGTTTTGGTAGGGGATAATGAAGAGAGTCATATTATTAAGGGTTAATGCGACAACCCTTGCTGACAACGGACAACGGTCGCAAGGTATTGCTCTGATCTCGTCATCGTGAAATCTGGATATTTGATATCAATTAATATTTTAACACAATCTTTAGATATGTAAATGGTCTTGACAGACCGACAACAACGTGATCCTATAACGATTACATTATGATTTCTATTGAGATACGGAACCCTAATATTTTCTTTTTATATTCACGTTGTATCTCGCAGATAGCAGGATATGGAGAGGGTACCTGAAAACCTAGTGTTAGGACACTCAGATGTGTTGAGGCATTGCGTGTTGAGTTCAAACTCAACGCATCTCTTTGTTCTACTAGAGCAACAAAATTATAATATTAAATATTTCATTGACTCAAGTCGGAATCTAACCCACAACCGCCTCTTTACAGTCACACGCTTGTGTCACTGGGCCACTACGGCCTAAAAAATATTTCAAAATTTAAAAAAAAATCTATTGAAATAAACAGAAATTAAGTTTCTTGTTGACTCTTCCCATTAGATCTGCCTTCCGACACTGCGGCTTTATGTTCGTTAAACATATCGGAAGTGCTTTTAAATTCTATTTGAATTAATATTATGTTGAATTTGAATTGACCAATTATTAAAACCTATGACACATGTTCTGATTTTATAGTTATTGAATATCCATAACATAATATATTATAATAATAGCGTTTTCAATAGTATTATTAAGAACACCTGTAAAACTATATACTGACGAAACTTTATGAGTGACAGCCGCACAAAACGCACAAACGAAATTTCTAAACTTATAAAGTTGATATTAGGTATGTAGGTAGCAGCAAATACTAAAGAAAACAATAAAAGTTGTACAAAACGCATCGAGTGGCAAGCATTGGCAACAATTGACGTAAAACGTTACAAGTCTTTACCGGTTCAGCCAGCGCTTTCATACAAATAAAGTAAATACGAATACTTACTACAAAATATATAAATTGTATTCAATAATATTATACAATGTATTCATGTGTACGGAAATATGAGATTATAAATAAATTAGATATTGTGATAAATAAATAACACATATTAAATAGACAGTAACTGTAAATAACAGTTCCCCTATACTGGCGACGACCAAAATGTATATCAACATGAAAAAGGAGCGTCAAGTCAATATAATATAAAGTTAGAAACTCTTATAAGCTTTTCATTAAAGTCTAAATGTAGAGTTTTAAAGCTTTGAACTTTAAATGTTGTTTTAAATTAAATTTCGTATGTTGTTTACGAGCTATTTTAATTGTTTAACGATAAATTGAAATTCGAAATAAATATTTACTTATGTATATAAAGTAAATAACTTTTAAAATAATATTTTTATTTATTGCCAAAATTAAGTAACGACATGTAAAAATTTAATTACTTTTATCTGCTTCACGCTTTATACATAGCGGAATAGAGAGAACCTACTAACCGTTATCCACTTGTCACCAAAGTTCGAAGTATAGGGTGGTAAAGATGGAGCCCAACGTCACCAGCAGTGTCTCACCAACTCGGGTAAATTAAAATAATTTAAATAAATCAGTTTTACCAAGTGAGGATCGAACCGACGACCACCACGTTTATGGTCCAACACTGTTAGTCGGACATTGTTACATTAAAAGAGATAACGTTGTGTTAAAATGTCTACCCGATTTTACGGCTTACTCCAAAGTTTTCGAAGAGGAAATCATTTTAAAAATAAAATTTTGTAATAATATTTTACACTATAAATTTATTTCATCTGTAATTATGTAAAGCCTAAAAGTTGTTTTTGTTGGCGGCGGTCATCGAGAAAGGACATATAAATGTCAAAGGTTTTATTAAATATTAAATCACTTTAATGTAATCTGCACCTGCGGGTCAGAGCTACCTTGGCAACTTAGGATGTGTCATTTATCGTATATAATTTTTAGTCATCTCCATATGCATCTGCCACGGGTAGTATAGCTTTATCCGATGTTTTTATCTTCGTAGTAATGTAGTGTAGTATAATACACTTATAATTGACAGTTCATTCAGATTAGAATTAGCAAAGGCAGAGAAAACTTTACGTTAGAGACGTCATTGCCCACTTTCCACCTATTTTGAGACATGTCGAGTGACTTTGAGTTAAACTAGAGCGAGGAAATAAAAATAATTCATTCCCCTCAATGGAAATTGAACCTACAACCAACAAGCTTACACGTACAGTCAGTCAGATGATATGACATGACAGTCACAAAAGTAAAAATAAAAAATTATAGGTTTAACGTAAATCTAAAATATATATATAAATATATTTTTAGCTTCACGCTGTCTGCAACAGTATAGGCAGAGGGAACCTAAGAACCTAGTTTTAAGACACTACGTTCCCATTAAGATACTTCAGTTCCCCTCTTAATATATTATTTTACAACATTTCTAAATAGTCGTGGCGCAGGCGCGGTGTGACTGTAAAGTCGACTGGTTGTGGGTTCGATCCCCACTCGATCGAGGAAGTAAAATATTTATTTACATTTATATTTTCAGTTCTTCGCTCTGGTGTCGAGACAAAGCGTGGCGCTGAGTTCCGCCACTCAACACGCAATACCTCCAAAATTCGGCGGAAAGGGGAGGACGGAGTGTCTTAACACTAGGTTCCCTCTGCCTACTCTGCTGTGGGCGGGATACAGCATGGAGTTGATTTAATTTTAATTGAATTGAGATTTCTAAATACATTTCTCCACAAGAAACTTCTAAAGTACATAGCACGTCCAGAGAATGTGAGAATGTTCTGTTCTCGAAAGCTATTAGTCTACGTTGTCTAGCGAAACAATGACTCTGGTTAATCTTAGGTGGAACCAACAAGAAAATCTAATATGTAGACCTCAATGAGATGAAAATGTCATATGTACGGACTTGCTTGACTTAATTAGTTAATTTATCATACGAGACGACATTTTGGATCAGTTAGCAAAAGTTTCAAACTTTGTACTGTACAAACATTTACGTTACTCGATTTTCGTTTCCATAGTCTCCTCTTGTTATGCAAAACAACGGTGTTAAGCTCCGCTCAACCAGGTAGCAATGTTTTGAAAATATTTAGAAGAATGAAGTTCTTAGCACAAATTACTCCGTTAATTTCGTTTGGTTTTATGTTGTACTTTCCATATAGCAGGGTACAAGGCAGACTGAACCTAGTATTAAGATACTCCGCTGATACTTTAATCGAGATATTGCGTGTTGAACAGAACTCATCGACGCGCTTTGTCTTGTTACCAGGACGAGGAACGATTTGTATTTTTTAATCCTGAGTGAAAATCAGCACCACAACTGTTGTCTGTAATTACAGACAGATTAAAATAAAATGGATTTGGTTAATCTCAAGTAAAATCTAAAAGGAAACCTAATATTTACCATAATGTCTGTATATGATTGTTTTCAAAATTTGTGACTTTTATTAGTTAATTTTTCAATAGTTTTACCAAAACTTTTGCTGGAAGATGAAATTAGTAAAGAATCCTTGAATGCATACACACACTGATACGCTCTGCTAAGAGTACAAAGCATGGCGTTAATTTTCGCCGCTCAACACGAAAAGTCTTGAATTCAGACAGAAAGCTGACAACGTACCGTCCTAATACTAACTTGCGTATAATTGACAAAAATAAATAAATAATAACAGTATTTTTCGATAAGTCGTTTAAAAATAATATATTCAAAATCATCGCTGGCAAGTAGTTTGATAGAACCTAAACTTGTTTAAACAGATTTAAGCTTGAAAACTTTATCAATTCTGCCTTTAAAATGGCAATATCTGCTTATTCAAACTTAAAGTTCAAGTTTTTCGCTGAAAAGCTCGATCGAGTTGAAAGATGCTTTCCTCTGTTGAATCTATTTTTGGGTAAATAATAAATATATACGCTTAAGATATAATTTAATAAATTACTTTTGACTTTTCAATCATTATCAATTATTATCGTACATACAATATATATGTTGTATTTATATCTTTAATAATAAATCTTTAATAGTGGCGAGGCGTTTGATTTCACAGTCGACGTTCATAGTCTTGATTTCTACTTGGGTGAGTGAGTTTTTATTTCCTCGCTCTGGTGACTAGAGATAGCGTGGCGTTGAGTTCCGCTACAGCAACTCGATTAATCTATGATGCCGTCGCGGCGCGGTGGAAATGCAACGTTTGTTAACAGCAACGGGTTTAATCTCCACTCAAGGGAATATTTTTATTATTTTTATTGCCATGCTCTGGTAGATAAAGCCGCATTGTGTTTCGGCACTCATCACACAAGGTGTCTGACCGAAAGTGGGGAACGGAGTGTCTCAACACTAGGTCTACTCAGTCTGTCCTTCTATGGGAAGAACATAAAGCTGCTGATTTACATTCTTCCAAATGTTAAAATCACGTGCAGACAATAATATATAATAAAATTCCTTACAAATATATATCTTTATATATGTGATCATCAATTTTTTATTTCAATTAACAATTTGTAAGCGATGATGAAGCCTTAGGGGATGAATATCCGTTTAATTATAAAATATTCAATTAGTATAGAAATCTCGGGGAAGTTCTAAGAATTCATTCGATCGGCAGAGAATTAACATTAGTTACGTAGTAATTGAATTTTATTTTCGGTATCGAGTTTTCAATTTTTACTTTGTTTTCAATCAATGTTCAATCGGTGATCGATAACTCACTTAAAAAAGAATTTAAGTTAGTTACATGCGGTGACAATTACATACCGACACGATAATTCTCAATTTCAATTTACTTGGGTTTCATGAGAAATATTATGATTAAAAAGCTGCGGCATTAAAGCTTACGACTATAGTCTTCTACGGATTTAATGTAGGTTTTAATCAAATAATAGTGTTACTATACTTGAGATTTAATATATAATGAATAAAAAGCGTCTTAAAATTAAATAGTTTTTGTGTTGTATCGCGCATAATAAGTTTGTGTGTTGAGAGGCAAGAACTAACGCTGCTTTTTAATGGTATATGATAGTTGTTCGTGGTGACGGTTGGACTGTCTATCGATGACTACGAAATACTGCAAAGTATTGGAAATGTCGGGTTTCCAAAAATATTAAAATTTTTATTTAAAATGTACAAAAATTGTGAAAATCATAAATTTTATTACTTTATTCAAAAGATATACACAAATACACTCAAGTATACAAGTGTATACTGAACTATATTGTGTGTGTGAAGGAAATAATATATTTATAACACAAAAGAATCACAATCACAACCATCGATCTTTATAAAGTATGTTAGAGCTTAGTCGACGTTTGCATTTAACTTGATCAGTGTGCACATACGGCACAGACGGGAGCTCATTCGGAAGTGAACCCCCACTACTGACGCTCGTTATTCTATTTATACTGTCTCTCAATAATGTATTGTCAAGTACCGTCAGTGAACTACCCACTAAATCGTATAAGGAATGTCATATCAGTCAATACAATTACTTTTAGACAATATTCTCTAACAAATATAATATGTAGCTTTTGTTATTAAATATAATTGTATTTTTCTGGTTGCTTAAAAACAAAATAATCACAACACGTCAAAAATAAACAAATTCCGTACTTTAAAAGATCTACGATCTCGATACTTGGCTATGGCGAAGTCTGCGGCTTGCGGGACCCGTCCGACGTTAATTAGCAAGTAAAGTACTATTAGGGTTATCTCGTAAAGCTTTGTATAATGATTGTAAAAATTATAGTCCTTGGTGCTTTTAATATGAATATTACAGTCGATTATAAAACATCACCCTGAGCGACTTCACGAATTTTCTCGCGTAGAGTTAGTTCGCCATTTTCCGTCATATTACCGAAATACTGCATGTTGATTGGTGAACTCAATGCTGCGTATTGTCTACCAAAGCTGGCAAATTAAAATAATGGACAGTTAGACCCTGTTCCACTACGCCACGACTATCTCAATCTCTTGAGGCATCAAAATCATTTTTGTAGGATATTAGGAGTGAACACTGTGCAGTATAATGTTTTATTTTTTTTTCCTTTGATTGAGTAAACTTATCTAAAAAAATGCTGTTAAAATAATAAAAAAATCAAGTAAAACATCTTCAATCATCTGAAGTATTTCTGTAGAGGGTGTAGATATAAAATTAATTGGATAAGTTGCAGCATCCGGTTCGTCTTAATTACAACAGTTACTGCATCTCGTGGTTATCGGCGCCAACTATTCCTATTGACTTCAAACTAATCCTTTACAATGTTCTGATTGAGTAATAAAGGCATTCCGTTCCGTTCTGGCGTATATATATATATATATATATATATATATATATATATATATATATATATATATAGGAGAGCGAAATCAAATATCAAATTAAATCCAAAAATATTTTAATTATGAACTGTATAATATTATAGATAACTATAAAAAAGACAATCAATTACCAATAAATACATTTAAATAATATTAAAGTGCAAATATTCGTTCGTTCGGGCGCGCGCGACGCACAGTGGGACCAAATGACGCGCTTCATCTCATACTCATTTTTTTTTCAGCATAAAGTCTTGAAATTTTACATCATAAAATATGAAAATATATTTGCTATCAATGATATAAAACCAAATATTAATATAAGTTATGGGTTACTTAATAAAAAAAATGAAAATTAGAAATTGTCATAAATACTTAGTTAAAAATTAGCATTATTATTAAATTATTAAAAGTAAATTTCAATTTGTTAACTTTATTCGCCTCATCATCAAAACTTTCAAGGTATTTCCTAATCACAATCCTGAAATTGGTACAGGACCCTCTATGGGCAAGGCCGACTCGCCCTTGGCTTAGGCATTTGGCATTTTTTCTTATATACCACCTTAAAAAATATTCGTATATTACAAGCGGGCGTAGCTACACGGAGGCCGCTGGTTACTAATATGGTTATTAAAAAACCGGAAAGCGTGAGTCAGGATCGCCTTGTAGGTTTCGAGCTTTTTCTGACAATCAAGCTTAGCTTAGCCAGAGCCCTTTCATCTGATACATCACCTGAACTAACGGTTTTAATATTAAATTTTATTTAACCCATTTTAAGGCCAGTAGTGGCGCAGCGGCACAAAGTGTGACTGTAAAACCGACTGGTTGTGG
>DWAO01003236.1:0-14525 GCA_018230605.1 Heliconius congener | reverse complement strand
AGACACTCCGTTCCCCACTTTCTGCTGAATTCTGGAGGCATTGCATGTTGAGTGGCAGAACTCAACGCTGCGCTTTGCGTCGATACCAGAGCGAACAAATGGAAATGTAATTTAAATAAATATTTCATCGAACTCACAACCGTTGCGATTATTTATCATTAAATACCTCTTATATGGACGGATCTTAGAGAATGGAATGGATCAATCCAACTTTCTTTAAAGGAAATTCAAACTGCAGTAGTCCGTGGCCACGGACAGCTGGTTCCAGGTGGTATCCGCCTATCATCATCATCAGGCTGTCTCGTCCACTGCTGGACATAGGCTTCTCCAATTGCACTGTCATCCGTCTGTCAGTAGACATAATCGTTATATCAAACTAGCGCCAAAGTCTTCTTGACTCTAAAAAGAATTTCTAGAAAAATAACTTAATTTTCTGTTTACCTAGATATCATATACCAAATGTTTTTATTATAAAGTATACATTAAGTTAATGTACACAAAACAAATAAAAACGGAAATTACGTTACAATGTTACTTTTTATTGTTTTTGTTAATTTGATATGAAAAGGAAAAATTATTTAATTCATGATCATAAAGTTTTAGTTTAGAGGATTTTTATTCTCAAGCTGTAAGTAGTGGGTCGATTCCGGTCTGGGACTAATATTTTGGTAACAGATATTTATATTTTTGTGTTTATCAGTTTTTTGATCATTACTCACTCATACAATGCACTCTTGTTGAAAATAAAATATAAAGAAAGAAAATTTATAAGAGAGTTACATTATATAAAAATACTAGCGGCCCGTTTGCGGCTTCACCCGTTTTCCACCTATAATTCTCTTATTGTGCTGCATCTACCATAGGATATGTTATATAATTTATACATTTTTCATAATTTTGAGAAAGTGCAAGCACTACGTGGGTGTTTGCGAGGACGAAATCGGCGGCAAGGGCGCCCCCGGGGGACTCGAATCTAGGCTTGCGGCCATAAACAGAGCGTTAAATTATTGTATTTGTATTTAACTTCTTTGTGCAGCGCACGCGGTTAAAGTAATACGATGGCGTTTCTAATTTTTGTTATTTCACTATTTAAGGCTAATTAGGATTAGGCGTGGTGTAGATTGGCGAACCTCGACTCCGCTTTGCATGGTCTCCAGACCGGAGAAAGAAAAGCATTAAATTGCTTTTGAGAATCGATCCCGTAAGCGTCACGCTTACAGTCCCCACATATGCTCCTGCGCGACGACGGCTTCATCAAAATAATTAATTACCGCAAATGGGAATTGAACCCGCAGCCGTCGAATTAACAGTCAGCCGCTGCGCCATAACGTCATAGTTTATTTATTTATATTCCTTCCATCCAGTGACGGGCAATTGAATCTGGACGAGTTCCGCCTCATCTGCAAAGCTCTGTTCCGCAACGACAAAGGCCACATCTACCCGCTGTCTGAGGAGAGGTCGCGTCATATTTTCCAGGTGTTCGACAAAAATGACGATGGTTTCATAGATAAGGAAGAATTCTCCTTTTGCTGGAACCATTGGATTAAAATTGTAAGTATATTATATTAAGTAAAGAAATACACAATTTTAAGCAGACGGTTGTGAGTTCGATTCCTACTCGGGGTATAGATTGTTTTTATTTCCTCGCTCTGGTGGGTAAAAAGTGGGGAATAAAATGTTTTAATAATAGTTGTTTTCTGTCTGTACTGCTCTACTCGGGATAGCGTATTTGACTAAAAAAAAATTAACTTACATTACAATTCTTATAAGGTAGGCAAACAATCATGTGTCTTTGAACAAGTATAAGGCTACCTATAATTTTAGATTTACACATTTTCCACATATGGCATGATGCTTATTAGTGTCCAATCGTAAATAAGTTTTTAGCCGAAACCGAAATAGAAACTGACCTTCAGATTTGGTTTTAATTTCAGCTAGAACCGAAACCAAAATCGATTTTTTTCAATATAAGGAATAATTAAAGACCAACTGAAACCGTATAGAAATGGTCGTTAGGAACAATTTTACCCCATATTGCATGGTGCGAAGTTTTACCGTTTTCGTGGTATAAGCCATACAATATTTTTTTTCTAAATATCACCCTGCAATTGGGGGGGCGTTGAATTCTGTCATTCAACACACAATGCCTCAAGAATTTAGCGGAAAGTGAGGAACGGAAATGTCTTTAATGGGCAACGAAGACTAGTTACCCAGGCCCCATCTGCGTACCCCGCGGAGTGCGTGATGCAGCATGAAACTAAACAACAACATAAATACCATATGAAAATTAAACTAAAGTTTTCCTTGTCCGCGATAAAAATTATGAATTCTCATTAACTGTTAAAAATGACTTGTGATTTTTTATCTTTTATGTTATTCAAAAATGTTTTTAAGGAAAACTTCGCTAAGTTGCATTTAGATGAACAGTTCGTTTTTTATTAATCATTTTGTTTTTTTCAAATCAAAATCATATTAACTTCACGCTGATCTGTACTCACATAGCGGAGTAGGCAGAAGGAACATACACTATGTTCCTTCTGTCTACTCCGCTATGTGAGTAAGACACTCCGTTCCCTACTTTTCGTAGAATTTTTCAAGTCATTGCGTGTTGAGTATCGGATCTCAACGCCGCGCCGGGGGTTTGCTCGCCTTTCCCTCATTCGCCTAAAATAATAATTTTCCCTCCACTGGGAATCGAACCCACAACCGCCGCGTTACAGTCACACCCTTGCGCCCCTGCGCCATTTTTCATTCTTCATTCATCATTTACACAAAGAGATGTATGAAATATAATAAATATAACAAAATAGTTTTCAGTTACAGTTTGTATTCATATTTAAATTTAATTACATTTTTAAAATAGTATGTAAAACAAGTGAACTGTCACGTTCGAAAACAATAACTACGGAACTACACCTGACTGTCGTTAAGTCACTAAAAAACAGTATAATTCTTATGATAGATAATCCATACTTTAAAAAGTACGACGCCATTATGTTAAACATGACGGTTGAGGCCAGTTGTGGCCGATCAGGCCAGTCGT
Source organism: Heliconius congener (assembly GCA_018230605.1). Lineage (NCBI taxonomy): Eukaryota > Metazoa > Arthropoda > Insecta > Lepidoptera > Nymphalidae > Heliconius > Heliconius congener. The sequence goes on along the minus strand of DWAO01003236.1, from coordinate 11,482 downwards.
TATGTTATTAATTGGCACTAGAGCGAAGAAATGGAAATATAAATGTAAATAAATATTTAATTTCCTCGAGGGGCGATCGAACCCACAACCAGTTATTACTAATTATATGAAGTGGAGGACAGTGTGTTGGCATTAGATTTACTCTGTCTATGGTAAGGTTATTTGGGGAATAAAGGTGAATCCATTAAAATAATATTCTATATGGCCCAGGGATAGCAATAGCTCAAGAATTCGGCGGAAAATGGAGAACCGAGAGTCTTATAGGTTCCTTTTGCCTACCCTGCTACTTGCATGATACAGAAAAATGAAGCTGAAAAAAAATCTATAGATAACCATACATATTTATATATTTCTGCCAAACAAAAACGTATGATCAGATAATATTTTATAGCACCAATTAATACTTAATAAATAATTTCTATTTGGGCTGGATTTTAAAATATATTAATAATTTTCTAGTTCTATGGTTTCGTTTCTTCGCCCTCAGATCGTGCGTCCAGTCAGCGCGTTCCTCGTCGTCGACGTACAAAACGACTTCATATCTGGAACTCTAAACATCAGCAAATGCAACGCACAGCAAGATGGAAGCGAGGTAGGTTCCAATACAGTATTTTTTATTTTATGAAGTTTTTAAATATATTAAATTTACTTTGTAAAAATATGTTATTAAAAAACATACATTCCTATATTCTTCTGTTTGGTTGTTCAGATGATATTTTTTTCAAAAACCATCCGCAAAGTCTATTTGCGTGTAAGGCCCGTAATTCGTAAATGGCTCTCAAGCCTGAGGACGATCAGATGATCGTACGTGATCCGATTTAAATACCTATATTTAAAAAAAAAGTCATACCTATATGGCTATATATATATATATATATATATATATATATATATATATATATATATATATATATGTTCGTTTCTCTTTCGGGGGAATGAATTAATATTTATAATTACATCGCTCTGGTATCGCGGCAAATCGCGGTGTTGAGCATCGCCACTCAACACGGAAAGTGTAGTTGTATTAAAAAAATAATTAACAATCTCTTTTATTTATTTATGAACAAATAAAATGTGAACGTTATAAAAGCGCCAACGCTGTTTTAACTCTCGTGCGAATGAGGCTTTCGCTACTATAAAAAAATACCTATATATTCTGTGAAATAAATATTTAATATTTCGTATGTGGAAATACCACAATCTGTTGCGCGTTAAAGTCTCACGCTTGTGTCTCTTCACCACGTCTGGCCTCAAATGGTTATTGATAGCAAGAAGTTTAATATGTTCTATTGCCGTGTGAACATTATATTTCAAAATACATTTTATTTCAACGCTTTTTTAACGCACGTTAAAAAACCTCCCGTGCGTATAAGATCTAAAAACATTTGCATTTAATAATGCTACCACAATTAAAATTTATATTTACTTTATTCTTCAATAATATAGTAAGATATAATAAGAAATAATGAAAAAAATCATACCAAGGAGCAAAAGAACCATAAAAAAGGCAAACTGCAGGTTTGCTCTTTTATGGCTGCACATTTTCTTACATGAGATAAGATTAAATTACACGTGTTAATAAAATTAAACCCGCTTTTTTAGTATTTGATTGTTGTGATTAAATATAAAAAAATATATATTTAAAAAATTTTGGTTATTTAGGTCCTTTTTTTCGTAACATAAAACTTGAAAGTGCTCGATTATTTCACATTTCGTGCTCGAAGTCAATATCATCGACGGCATTAGCATACCGCTCTGCCGCATTGGCATTCAATAACTTTATATATAGACTGTTACATGTTAAATACAAGATTTTTACTTTGTTAGTACAATATGTTAATCATTCTATTTAATAAGTCCTAGAGAATGGGTTCGCGGCCATATATTATGAGCTGAAACTCGAATTTATTATGACGGTCTTACATATAACTGACAAGTTTCATGTTATAAGTGGATCAAATTATTTTGCTTTTTAGATTTTATTACTTTGTTATGAAGCTACGTAGTGACTACACTTGTTTACTTATTCACTTACTCTAGAGTGTTTTGACACTACTATCCCCCCATCTTGCAAACAACGAAGAAAATGTATCTACGTTTTTTTTAACTTCTCCAGGAACGCACATAGCAGGGTAGACAGAGGCAATCTGGGACCCTAGTGCTAAGACAGATACTCCGTTCCCTTTAAAACACTCTCGGCCTCCACTTTCCGCAGAATTCTGAAGGCATTGCATATTGAGTGACGTAACTCAACGCCGCGATATGCCTAATTATCGGAGCAGGGAAATGGAAATACTAAATATTTCATTTCCTCGAATCGAAATCCATCCTCCAACCTATTTAGTTAATTTTATGAAAAGGTACGTATTTTATTACTTGCACGGACGCTGTGAATCATAAAACCTGTAATATTTGAACGTAACGTTACTTTTATTGGTTCGGTAAAAAGCTTATTAAATTGTCACTCAATTATATCAGCTTTTGTATAAGAGATAAAAACCGGTTAAGTGTGAGTCGGTTTCGCCCACCGAGACGTCTGTACTAATTTCAGGATTGTAGGTGAACGGAAAATACAATTTATAAAAGTAGACAAACTTAAGTTGCGGGCATACGAACGTATTTTGAACGAAATGAACTACAAATAAAATTTTGTTATATTTATTTTATAAGAGCAATAATCGCGCATGTAGCAGGGTAGGCAGAAAGAGGTTAGTGTTATAACTTGACACTCCGCTCCCCACTTTCCGCTGAATTCTGGAGTGGTGGTGTTGAGTGGGAAGTCAACGCCGCGCTTCACCTCCACACCAATGCGAAGAAATGAAAATAATGCATATTTAATTTTACAAATTAGATATATTTTTTCAATTTGATTAACTAGGTCCTGACGTTAGCGCGTTCAAAGGAACAAATTTTTCAGCGTCATATTACTTACATATAACTTTGTAGAGTTTCAATTTCCGATTAAAATTGTTCACAAATACATATCAACAAAAGGATTTTATAAAATAACAAAACTATTATTCGAAAAAGTTGTTGTAATTCAATCACATTCGGTTATTCACAACGGCTGTTGTACCTTTGTTGTTTACCTCTATATGTGCATGGCACCGAGTGTATCGATGTTTTGAAGGACAATAACTCGATTAATTTTATTTGTCAATGGGGTTTATATTTTCATTTCTTCGCTCTGGTGTCGAGGGGAAAGCGCGGCGTTGACTTCCGCCACTCAACACGCAATGCCGCCAGAAATTGGCGGAAAGTGGGGAACGGAGTGTCTTAACACTAGGTTCCCTCTGCCTACCGTGCTGTGTGCGGGATACAGAGCGAAGCTGTCAATAGGGCTAGTCGTGGCGCAGGGGCACAAATTGTAACTATATACGCGACTGGTTGTGGGTTCGATGTAGGCTCCACTCGAGGAGATGAAATATTTATTTAAATTCATATTTTCACTTTCAACACGCAATGCCACCGAAATTCGGCGGTAAGTGGGGAAAGGAGTGTCTTAATACTATGTTCTCTCTGCCTGCTGCTGCACCCTGCTGTGTGCGGGATAGTACGTGAAGCTGATTTAATTTAATTTTTATTTATCAATAAGGCTGGATGTTTGTAACCTTTTATAATGACTGGGGCGTATTCTTTTTATATTTCTTTAATATTTATATACTTTTATATTAGTCTTTCTGGTCGCATATGATTTTTTTTAGGAAATGTATAAAAGAATAATTCGATTTTCTTACGCAGTTTTTTTTAAGTATATTTCTTACCTTAATATGGAATAACACTTTAAAAATGTCAAAAATATCACAAAAGATACCTCGCAAACTGGTCACGATAATAATTTGTAAAATGATGTTATATTTTACTCTTAACTTCGTGACAAGTCTCAGTGCAATCAATAATGCATGATCACGTGTCCGTACGCTGGTTACACGTGTCCGTCTCCGCTTACAAAATAAATATTTTTCACCTGCACGCTTATTTCTCCCCGCAAAAGCAGAGTTGACAAAGGGAACCTAGTGTAGATACTCCCCATTTTCTGATAAATTTTAGACATTGCGTGTTGATTGGCTGATCTCAACGCTGCGCTTCGTTTACCACAGGGCGTAAATTAAAATAATTATATATAATCATTTCAACGAACCCAGATCCGTCGTGTTTACAGTCTGACGTCGTACTGCGACACGACGGCTTCTCTATCTTATTGATTCGATAGTTTTTTTTCATATAAAATTGTTATTTTTTATGAAATATGTATGTTTATAGCGAATTTATTGCGTGATCTAGTTATCATGCAGTGGTTGACTTATTTCGCTCGAATAAGTATAATAACCAGTCGTAGCGCAAGGATACGAGCGTGTGTCTGCAAAAGCGACAGAATGTGGGTTCGATTCCCATTCGAGGAAATGAACTATAATATTTCTTTCGCTTTGGTGTCGAAGCAAAGAGCGGCGTTCAGTTCCGCCACTTAACGCGCAATGCCTTTTGAATTTAGCGGAAATTGGCCAGCGGAATGCCTTTAAACTAGGCCTGCCTACCCTACTACAATCGGGATGCAGCGTGAAACTGAAAAAAAAAGCATAATAGCTGATAAATTTTCAGCTTCAATACACTAAAAAATACGACGCAAAGTGCTTTGAAAATAAACTTAATAATTTTTATTGTTATAAACATCCAATTGATGAAATGAAAAACATCCAATTTTCCAACAATAAAACATTGACATTACAGTTGATATTATGGCAAAATGTGTAACTCAGCTAATGATGGTTGAGTTTTGACTCTCAAGCATCGCTGTTTTTAGTTACACCTTAGAAATGTTGTCTCCCTGAGATGTTGAGCGGTCGCAAATGAGAGAGGACAACAATTACTCCATCGTAATCTTAAAAAAAATCTTATATATAAAGATACTTAACATTTTTGACAAAAATAAAAAACTACAAAAAAGAACGAACGAAAAGGAAGGAGAATATATCCATCTGTCCATTGTGTGTGTATTTGTGTGGGTTATGTGCATGTGTATGTGCACATGTGTGTGTTTGTGTGCGTGTGTGCTTTTTCGCTATAAACTTAAAGGATATTATGTTAAGTGCCCCGTTACTCTTGATTATTTCCACTTATTATCTCGTAAAATGCGAGACATTCATGAAAATAACAAAATATAATAATAAATCGACATACGTTTCCGCGTTACTGGATATTTTATATTTGCATATTTAAATAGTATTTTTATTGTTTTACTTTGCCTGGCCTTGGTTTGAATACAGTATGTCATTTCAGTCAGAACGCAAATTTTCTTTCTGAAAACCGAAAAATGTAGAGCGGAGTGCCTCTGCACAAACGTTTCTCTGCCTAATCTTCTTTATATATCTCTCCCAGATACATGCTTTTACATGACTGACGCCAGTAGTGACGTTATACAAGCGTGTAACTGTAGACGCGACTGGTTATTGGTTCGATTCCCACTCGAGGAAATTAAATAAAATATTATACAAATAAATTTTTTATTAATTGAATAAAATACATATAAATATTTTATTTTCTTCGCTCTGGTGTGGAAGCGAAACGCGGCGTTTACTTCCGCCATTCAACACGGAATGCCTCCAGAATTGGGCGAAAAGTGGGCAGCGAAGTGTCTTAACACTACCTTATACTTTGAATATTTTATAATAATTTAATTTTTTTTTCTAATTCCTATTTACATCTCCGTCTGGGTGAGATAAGGTACCACACGCGAATCGATCAAACATGGTCGTAGCCATGACGTGCATGTACCATGCGTTATTGGTTATCTATTATGTTGCATATTGATTTTAGTTTACGACACTTTTTTATGTATAGATTTTTTTATGTAAGAGTAGCTAACAAGAGAATGTTTTAAATATATATATATTTTAATCTGAATGTATCGAGGCCAGTCGTATGGGGCACAAGTGCACGACTATAAGGTTGTGTGCTATAAGGTTGTGGGTTCGATTACCACTCGAGGAAATTGAGTATGTATTTTTATATTAAATGCATACACTAACGCGCGACTGTAAACGCGGCTAGTGGTGGGTTTGATTCCCACTCTAATATTTAATATTTCATTTCCTCGCTCTGTTAACTCGCTGCGTTGAAATCCGCCACACAACACGCAAAGCCAGATCCATCCATCAAAAATTCGTCGGGGACCTGAGTGTCTTAACACTAGGTTCCCTCTGTCTACCCTGTAGTGTGTGGGGTACAGCGTGAAGCTGAAAAAAAAAGGAGAATTGATTGATTGATTTCTTGATTAATGGCGTTTCGAGCGTGCCAGTTGAGCACAATTCATTTCGCCAATGTCACGTTGTATGGAAAACACACGAAGGAAGAACACGAAGGAGAATTTACAATATAAATAAAGACAAAAATTCGTAATAAAGTGAAAATATGTAGGTATTTAATGAAAAAACAACCCGTTACAAATGGATGCATACGCCCGCAAACTTAAGTTTGTCAACTTTTACAAATTGTACTTAGTACGGAACCCTCGACGAGCGATTCCGACGCTGACTTCTCCGGCTTTATATATTTATATACTTAGGCTTTATATACAGGTAATATTTTATAGACAAACAACATGTTCTAACAGTTTCCTGTTACTAGGAAATGTCTCATATGACATTTTGACACGTCATCCATTGTAATGACGCTATGAAGTGCAATACTTTATAATTTGTAATACGAATCGTATATTATAAAGTGTTAAATCGGCTTTTATCATATTCATATCGTTATAACCGGAAATAAGGAACGATCTGGTAATTTGTACGTATTTTTCGGTTTTCGAATGCAAAATGCAAATAAGTTTAAATATTTATTGCAAAAATTTGTACCTTTCCTTTGTATGATTCATAAAATTTGTGTTAAGACATTCCATTGCCCACTTTCTGCCGAATTATGGAGACATTGCGGGCGGCATTCAGCGTCGCGCTTTGCCTCGTTATTAGAGTGAAGAGATGAATATATAAAGTGTTTTATTTATTCGAGTGGGAATCAAACCCACAACAACCTGTCGCGTTTATAGTCGCACGCTTGTGCCCCTGCTCCACGACTGGCCTCAATTGTATCTTATAAATAATTTCTGTTAAATATCTAGTACCCTATAAACTATTATCAAAACATAAATCGACCTCAAAACAATACATACACATAAACAAAACATAAACAAAAACTAAAAAAGAATATTTTAATTACTTATGAGTAAAGAAAATTGTATAACAAAAAAGAAACTGTTCTCTCTGTGTACAAATCCGTTATTTTCAAAGTCAGTGCTAGTTTTATTCTTTTTTTAAATAAATATTTTTTATATGTGATTTTTCCTTTTTGATGCTCCAAGAAAATATAAATATTTATAAGAGAAAACGTTACTAGCACTCGTTGAATATATATAAAGTAAAAAAATCATCTTAAACTAAAGAAAAAGAAAAATCGACCTGACTGAATTATACGGTATAATGTCAATCGTTACACGATCCTGCAGACCTAGTTGACGTGACCTTTAAGGTATCTACTATTGTAATACATTACAGACAGTACCAAGCACTACCTACGAGACATGCTTTTAACGAAATTAAGATTTGTGGAAAAATTATACAACTTTTTTAAATTACTGCCTAAAATTAGGTTTTTGTGTTTTTTTTTTGGCGCTGTGCTGTTTTCCGTATGTAGCCGTGGCAGAGGGAACCTAATGTTTAAATACTCCGCTGCCCACTTCCCGCTAGATTCTGGAGTCACTGTTTGTTCAGTGAAGGAGCTCAGCGCCGCGCTTTGCTCACCATGAAATATTTCATTTCTTCGAAGTGGGAATCGAACCCGCTTGTGCCTCTGCGCCATGACTAGCCGGATGCATTCGCTCATTTTGGAGAAACAATAGATTTTTCTTCGATACAACATTTTATTATTTCTAAAATCCTAGTAAAAAATCATCTTATACCTACACTCCATTTTATTATTTAAATATAATTGTTGAATCAACCAGCCATTTTTTAGATGTTGTTTTACATATTCAGTAAGAGTGCAATAGCGCTTTTTCTAATTAAATCTTACTAAAAAAAATAGTATAAATATAAACATTCTTCTGGCTGAAAATTAAAACCACAACCCTCGCGTGTAACGTAATATACTATATTTTCAACTGCAGCACAATAGGCTCTGATTTCTTGGTGCAAAATCAAAAATGAAGATATTGCATGTTGGAAAAACTGCATTAACCGCAGATAACGAAGTTAGTTAACCAATTTGTTCATAAAATTCACGGAACCTTTACTTTGGCCATATTGCAATAAATGGTTACATGTATACCTGCTTGTGATGGGTACGAAATAGTAGGTAAAGACTGACCTATGAGTGTAGTGATTAGTTACTCTGTACGCCAATCAGGTTATCAGTTCAATCCGGAAGAAAAGAGAAATGTCTATCACTTTCACAAACTTCTTTAAGATCCTGTCGTATCAAGGCAATATCTAAGGAGTTATGAAATATTTTAAAAGTCAACCTAAACATTAAATGGTAGTGGATTAATGGAATTGCTTATCCTAGATTTCTCTGAATATTTTCCTCTTCTAAGACAGAATAGAGTCAATTTCCTTGTTACATTTGCATATGAGACCAAGCTTGAATCAATATCCGTCAATGAAAAATATAATTATAGATGATAAATGATGACTAGTAACTAGTGGATTCCAGGAATCCTCTTAGATCGCGTTGTTTTAATCGTATTACAAGAGAGATTTATATAGAGAGATTTATATACGCAATTGTATTATGTGCGTTTTTTTTTATTTGAAATGAAAGTTATTCAAAAAAATATCAAAATTTGGACGTAGCGGGACTGTAACGTGAAATTGCAAAATTATAACACAATGGCTGTCTATAAGCATTTTTTTAGCATAGTTTTTAAATATATATTTTTTTAATGTGGAATTGCACTTCAGTGTCAAAGGAATATTTTTTTTTAATGTTTGTACTTCTGTCGTAGCATATCCTGACATGACGCTCGCTTATTTTTTGTTGATGATAGTTATTATATTGGACGCAAGATAAATAATTATAATATATTACAGTAGTATCTGTAATTTCGTCATTTTCGGAGTGTTCGATTATAACTAATAAGGTTACTAGCCTTAGTTTTATAATAGAATTTCAAAAATACTTTAAATTAGCGCTCAAAAACTTTATAAATATGTTATTTCTCTTTTAGTTTCACGCTGTATCCCCCACATAGTATGTAGTGTTTTTTGGAAACCCAATGTTAAGACACTCCGTTCCCATAAAACACTCTCGTTCCCCACTTTTTACCAGGCCTATGCCTCGTTACTGAAGCGAGGAAATTTCATTTCCTTCGAACCCACAACCTGTCGCGCCCCTACGTTTATGTCCCTCAGCCACCATTGCCCTAATTTCTATATATAGTATTATATATTATATAATATAACAAAGGGTGAAGTAAACTAATAACTGCAACACAACCTTCAGCAACAGACAACCACAGACGTAAATAGTTCCTATTAATTCCATTTTCGATCAGACACCTAAAGGTCTATCAGTGCCAAGATGCTTAAATTAGAAATGGTTTGAATACCATTCACACGTTGAGGTGGCGAATACCAATTAGGCCATCGAATCGGTGCCAGGCACCGAAATGGGGTGGTAACTCGTCTATTCAGTACTGCTTTAAACCAAGTTTTCAAGATGTTTTAATAAGTTTCGCGTTCAACCAATTGAAACTAATCGTCTAATGTATTGCGTATTGCGGTTGTTGCAAATTATAATGCTCGTTTCTTACTTTGGATGGGAAGTAAGTAAGACAATTTATGGCGATATTTGTGATTCGTACGTTGAAACGGAAACCTTATAGGATCACTTTACCTGACGCCTGACGGTCTGTCAAGACTGTTTGTCTCGACAATCCGAATCAAACTGCTATTGTTGCGGGTTATTAATTAACCTTGACATATCATAATAAAATTATAATAAATAAATAAATCAGCTTTACGCTGTATCCTGCATATAACAGGGTAGGCAGAGGGAACCTAGTGTTAAGACACTCCGTTCCCGACTTTCCGGCGAATTTTTTGAGGCATTGCGTGTTGAGTGGCGGAACTTAACGCCGGGCTTTTGCCTTGGTGCCAGAGCGAGAAGAAATGTGTGTGGGCATACAACGTGAAGCATTCCTACTTATTCGGTATGAAATACTTATATATCGATAACATGATTTTTATACTTTTGAAGAAACTTCAAATTTATAATTTTAGAAAGAAGGGTGTGGCTGAAACAATCAAATTCAGTTCACAATACAAATAAAACGAAAAATACTTGGTTAAATTACCATTAAATGTTTTCAAATTGAGTTGCATTTCGGTGTTTAGTTCACGTCGCGATGGTATTGTTTCTTACAAAGTGCATGACACAATGAATCACGAAGCATCATTTATTTCAGACCATTTTAAATATCTATATCAACTAATATTGTATAATATTAAAACAACCATAGTAAATGAAATAAAAATTCTTGTATTTCTTTTTTGTATTTTTTGTATTCCCTTTGTTTGGGGCTAGGCACCATTTTATAGTATACTGTTTTATTATTAAGTAACGTTCAGAACATTACGTAATAATATAAAAAAATGTTGCAATGAATATGAAATAAAATAAAATACAGGCCAGTCGTGGCGCAGGGGCACAAAGTGTGACTGTAAACGCGACTGGTTGTGGGTTCGATCCCCACTCGAGGAAATTAAATATTTAGGTAAATATATACTTTCAGTTCTTCGCTCTGGTGTCGAGGTGAAGGAAGTGGCCGATTTATTTTGATTTGTAATGAATTACATTGAAACTTTAAGTTTTTTTTAGTTTTAGGCTAGGCTAGTCGTGACGCTGGGGCACAAGTGTGCTATTGTAAAGCAACAGATTGTGGATTCGATTCCCGCTCGAGGAAATGGAATTTTTAATATTATGTTTACATTTCCTCGCTCCGGTAACGAATTGAGTTCCGCCACTCAATGAAAGTGTCTTAAAACTAGGCTCCCAGGTTCCCTCTAACTAATCTGCTATGTGCCGAACTCACCATGAGGCCAAGAGAAAAAAAACTTTATACATTAATTTAATATATTTATATAGCTAATTAAATAAATAAAATAATAACAAATAATAAATACATAATATTATACAAAATTAAATAAAACTAAATGAATTTATAATTAAATGATCACAATAAAAATATAATAAATTAATAATAGAATTGAAATTGTTACCTAAAATGACTAATAAAACTTAATGTTAAATAAATAATCCAAATGTATTACTCTTAATCTCTCTACACACGTCTTAATCCACACTACAGGGTAGGCAGAGGGAACCTAGTGTTAAGTCACTTCATTCCCCACTTTCTGCCGAATTCTGGAGGTTTTGCGTGTTGAGTTGACACCAGAGCGAAGAAATGGAAATATAAATTTAAGTAAAT
>DWAO01003235.1:0-14528 GCA_018230605.1 Heliconius congener | reverse complement strand
CCGGGCGGCACCACGCAGCCGCTGCCCGCCAGCGCCGCGCCCGCCGCGCCCGCCGCGCCCGCCTCCTGCGGGGGAGTCCGGTATAGGTCATTTGGATTACGTTTGTTACCCCACAAAATAACGAGTTCCCACCTTAGCCGGCGCAATACTGGCGGCTTGCTGCGACTGCCGCAGCTTCCTCAGCAGCACGAGGCGCGTCTCCTCCGCGCGTAGTTTCTCTCTGAGTGCACGGAGACGACGCTCCCTCTCCCATATCTCTGCGCTTGATAGCTCCTGATAATCATTTAAAAAAATGTTTTATTTCAAATGGGACATTGTATGGCGCTTGCGCAAGCTCTTGTAGATAAAGCGCAGCGTGTCTCGAAAACTACTTGGAAAATGTTGAACAGAGGGTCTTAACACTAAGTTCCCTTTGTCTATCCTGTTATGAGAAGAAATAGCGTGAAACTGCTTTTTTAATAGAATCTCACATTAAAACACCTAAAAACTTATTCTCTTCCAATATCTAAAAAAATGCAATTCATACAATAATGACGTTGCCAAAAATGCAAACTTATTAGTTAGTAGGGAAGAAAAGAATCTTCCCTCACGTTTACTGAACTAACTTACGATTGTCAAGAAACATATGAATGCTAAATACAAGTTTTAAATTGAAACGCAACTAACAAATAACACCTAATATTCATCACAAGTTTGCCATACAACAAACCCAATAAAGATACAAAAAAACCATTAAATAGACCATTAAATAGAAGAGAAGACAAAAAAAATTGTCTTAAATATACAGGGTTAGCAAATATTGTTGGCGGAAATATAACGCTTTCGGCATCCCTTATAAAATGAACGCAGCAGTTAGGTGATATGCGAATGAAAGTATAGAAAAGTGAAACACACTCACCCTATGTCCGGCCACGGGCAGAGGCGGCTCGTTCTCCTCCTCCGACTCCTCGTCGTCCGCGGGGTCGCGCGGCGACTCGGGCAGCGCGGGCGTCGCGCTCGGAGTTATCGATACATTCACTGCGCTCGAGTTGAGCTTGCTGCTTACATCTGTTGCGAGAAAAAAAATGTGACTTGAGAACGAAGTAACCACCCAATCACCGAGACACTGCTTGTTGAGTGATAGAACTCAACACCACGCTTGCCTCAACACTAGTTGAGGCAAAAAGTTTTCAAAACTCGCGAGTGCATTTACATGCTGAAATACAGTTACAATAGTAATACCTGTAAAAGGTGCAGGTGCCGGCAACGAAGGCTTGCGGTGTGGAGGTGCGGCCGGGAGCAAGACGATATCCGGACTTTCGGTGTAACTGCGTTGCTCTGAACGTGGACGCAGCACTCTTTTACCACTTGCACCCTATTGATAATAAAATATTTAAAATGTTGTTAATTTGCAACACTTTTATAGGCACGATGGGAAAAAAATTTCTACATATTTCCAAATATAAGCAATTAATAATTGTTTGACTGTAAAGGCCGGCCAATGAGTTGTGGCCGCTGAAGACCTTTTTGCCCTATTAGATTTCTAAATTTTTGCATGTTGTAACTCTATTTTTTTGAGTATAAATTGAACCCATAACCATTGTGTATACAGTCAGGAGCCATCCCATCATGCCACCACGGCCTCAAGGAAAGTTTATATTTTAATTTGACTTGAACACAAAACACATTTTGAAGCAATCTATAATATAGACAGAAAGCAGAGATAGATCTTTTACTAAATTCAATAGGGCCATCAAAATTTAAAAAATAACACCAATACAATAAATGAGAAAGAATTAATTAATAAGTAATAAAAAATGATCCTTACATTTATACTCACTCTGTCAATCTTGTGTAATGCATTAAGAAAAAAAACAAATGTTAAATAATGAAAGTAAAAGTAAGCAATAAGATTAAAATTATCCAAAATGTGTTTATTAAAATATCTAATATTTCAATGTCCAAAAAAAACAACAAATAATATTTTCTAGTGTGGTATCTTCTATTTAACATGCAAATACATACTTTATGTTATTTTAGACAATATACAAAGTATTATAAGTATCATCTCAGTGAGACAGTTTCAACGAGGTTTGGGTTCGAGTCTTTTACTTTTAAATATTATACATTTACTTAATATTTTCTTTTCCTTAGTGTGTAATAAAACAAAAAAAATTAAAACTTTTATATTTTCTATTTTTTCATAATAATAAATACATATTTCATTATCACATATACTAGCGATAACTGTTTGCTTAGTGATTAAATAACATTTTTACTCAATTATTTAGGTCACACTCATTTCTTATCATATATAAAAACAACCTTCTTAAACTTAGGAGTTTAATGGATGTATTTAATAATAATGATAGCAATATTATGAAATTAAATCAATATCTCATTAATTTTCAGCTATTTACACTATTTATATTTACATTAAATAATTAACTACTTTTAAATATAAAGTAACATTTTATGTTAATTTTAACATAAATATGTTAAAATTAACATAAAAAGAAATCTTTAATTGTTTTTTTATTTTTAAATGGTAGTAGAACTTACATGAGGTGGAGGTTGGGCTGGAGTAATAGTTAAACCACTTGCTGTCAATGCCCTAAGTTCACTAAGCTCTGGTGGAAGTGACCTGCTACAATAAGAAAAATTACATACATTAAATTTTTGAACTGACTGTAAATACAACTGTGTGGTTTCAATTTCTAACCAAGGACACAACTGGGACAAAGCAGCATATTGAGTTTCTCCAAACACAATGTTTTGATTTTGTGAAAAGTGGAGGAGACAGTGCCTTAACACTAGGTTTCCTCTTCTTACCCTGCTATATGCATTATACAATGTGATAATAAAATAAAGTACTAAAATAATTTCACTGGTTTTAATTGTTATTGACGAAAGAATTAAATTTAAAAAAAAACGAGAATATATACAACATTTAAAATAAAATTGCCACTACTTTAGGTGATATAGTGATACTAAAAATACGATTATTTTCTAATTAGTGCGTGATTTATGATTAAATTAATAATTTAGAATACAAATTTTGACACTTATCAACAAATTCCATTAAAAGATTGCATTGACTTACCTTACACTAAGATCCACCGCCGAATCGTCTACGTCCATTGTAGTTCACTGCACAATTAATTAGCCAAAATTATACAATCACCAAAAATCGATACTACACAATAGAGTTAGAGTAACATGTTTATCAAATAGATCAAAACAAATATGCAATCAAAATAAAATATCAATAGAAATGTAATAACTATGCGTCCTGATGTTACTTAGATTATTATAATTACGAAAAATCTATATTATAATATTTAATTTTCACTAACGCTAAATGACAGTAAACTGACAAATTGACAATGGTTCGTGACAACAAATCTAATAGAAAATTTTAACAAAATCAATAGAAGAAATAAGTCTTTAAGTATTATTTAATTTCTTATTTACCGTACCTTACGAAATCATATATTGCAAATACTTTTGTTTTCATATAAAGTTATCAGTGTAATTCAATAACTTATTACTTAATCCAATCAAATATCAATGCGATACACCGCAGGAGATTTATTATAGATTATAAATATTTATAGTTTGCAATCATACAATGCTAATGTACGCATAGGCATGTTACAAATTAGTAAAGAATAACCTAGTCTGCGAAAGAAATGAACGCCTAAAATGTTTTAGGAAAATTAACATGTATGGTAGTTAAAGTATATATTTTATCCTCATCTGTGATAAAAAATCGTAACGAAACATTGAATTAAGTTAGTAAAAAGATTCATAAAAGAGAGAAATTTAAAAAAAACTACTATTTTGTTTTATTAAAGTCATCGTCTTATTAATTTATATTAAATAGCGGAAGTAATTATTCTCTAGTATTATATCAAATATAACACTAGAAAATAATTAATTGCTTTTTTTTGCAAGTAGCC
Source organism: Heliconius congener (assembly GCA_018230605.1). Classification (NCBI taxonomy): domain Eukaryota; kingdom Metazoa; phylum Arthropoda; class Insecta; order Lepidoptera; family Nymphalidae; genus Heliconius; species Heliconius congener. The sequence goes on along the minus strand of DWAO01003235.1, from coordinate 10,587 downwards.
GAATTCATCGTCAAGCTTTCACAATCAATTCCGCTACTGGCGGGAAAAATATCAAATATAGATTTCTTGATTATTATAAATGATTTCAATTCATTCAATTTCATATATACGGGTGGACTGTCTCAAGTGTCCATTAGCTTTCATTATTTGTCTTAGTATGATCTTTTCAAAATATCTGTTTGTTTTATTATATTATTTATCTGTGGTTATGTGACATTTATGTTTATTTTTATATTGGGCTTTGAAAATACTTATTAATAGTGAGGTTATTTGTATATTTACAAATAAAGTTATATTTCATTAATAATTAAATATACGGGTCTTTATCGAAATTCCGTCTGTATCGAAAAATATTAAGTTTGAAACTATAACGTATTTTAACGTATTTTATACAGTAATTTGGAATACTTTATTATAATATGCCTGGACCAGATTTACTATCAAGTCAAGGATTACGATTAGACGGTAGAAGACCAAATGAATTGCGTAGAATAAGATGTAAACTCGGTGTATTTACTCAGCCTGATGGAAGTGCATATTTAGAACAGGGTAATACAAAAGTATTAGCTGCTGTGTATGGACCTCATCAGGTATGATTTGAATCGAAACTGATTGTTCAATTGCTTACTTGTTAATTATATATCTGATTAATATTTTCACTATGTTTTAGGCTTCAAAATCTAAAATGTCAAAAGAAGCAGTAATAGTTAATTGTCAATATAGTATGGCCACATTTTCTACAGGTAAGTTTCTTTAAATTATATTAGTATTATATAAATGTTTCAAAAGTTGTTTCAAATATCTATTAATAGTTTTAAATATATTATTTTAAGGTGAAAGAAAAAATCGTCCTAGGGGTGACCGCAAATCCCAAGAAATGTCATTGCATCTTCGACAAGCTCTAACAGCTGCCATCAAAACAGAATTGTATCCACGGTCTCAAATTGATATTTATATTGAAGTTCTACAGGTGTGTAATAAATTTGTATATTAAATTAAATACAAGATTTGTATTGTGTTATAAAGAATGCTAAGTTAGAAAGCAACAAATCCAATTTATAATTACCATGAAAAAAAAAAATCTATATTATATACACATTTACAATTACAAGATAATTTATTTAATTTAAATAAATTTATTTGGTCAATCTAGTGCAATGGGTGTGTCTGACAGCACATGTCATGGGTTTTGATTTGATCTCACCCGGAGGGACTGAATTAATTTAAGACAAAGTATGGTATTGAGTTCCACTTCTCTCTGCCTTCCTTGCTACACTGGAGATAGAATGTATTTAAAAAAAAACAAACAATCGAGTGTTGGGCTTATGGCCACCACTGAGAGTTCAAAACAAAAATTGGAAATCTAAGCTTTTTCTGAAAATCAAGCTTAGCTTCTCAGCCTTTTCAGCATCTGATAACCCACTTGAACTTATTACAATTATTTTATAGGATTTAACCACAAATATACTATACATTTCAGGTATTTTCCTGAACTTCATAATACTAGGTCAACCCAAGGTAGCATATATAGGGGGGTCAATTATTGCAAAAAAACTGCTTACGTAATACTTGAACGGCCCCTAATGTACAGAATGTTAAAAATAAATTATTTTATAGGCAGATGGTGGAGCATACTGTGCAAGTGTAAACTGTGCAACACTAGCTTTAATTGACGCCGGAATACCTCTCAAAGCCTATGTATGTGCCTGCACTGCGTCTATGGCTTGGAAAGCCGGTGTTCAAGCCCCATTACTAGATGTAGGACATGTTGAAGAGGCTGCAGGTGGTGTTGTACTGACTGTTGCTAGCTTACCTAGTACAGGTAGGTTTGGTAACATACTATTTTTTCTATTTATTATTAAAAATAATAAACAATCCTAAGTTATAACAAGCATATAAGTTTTAATGTAGCTTCATAAGAATGTGTAGCTAACATAAGAAAGTGACTAGAGTGCATGTATGGTTTATAAAGGTGTTGATTTGAGTACAACCAGTTTCATGTTCTTATTTGTAAATATTTATTATTGTTTTAGTAATAGTACTGGTAGTTTTGTCTTTTCCTTATAATTTCATCTGATAATTGAAATTATATATAAATAATAATTGATTTTATCATATGTAATGTAAATTTTGAAAATTAATTTTAAGCTAAAAGGATGTAATTTTTTTTCTCTATTTGTAATGAGATCAGTATAAGATTTGTTACAGTATTTGTTCTGTTGATATATGTATAATTATTATTCATTCCTACCATAATATTTCAAGAAAAATTAATTTTCTTTAGTTCCTATATTTTTTTTATTTCTAAATTGATTTTATGAAATAAATGTGGTACAAATATTAGCCATTTATAGCGCAGCAGCAGTGTTGAACATGATGACATATCTACATACACATGATGATTGTGGGTTTGATGGAAAATCAATTGTTCATTATTTTGTGTTGATAACAAGACAAAGAAATGTTTCTGAAATTAAGCAGAGAGTGGTGAATTTCATGTTTTAACACTAGGTTCGCTTCTGCCTACTCTGCTGCACATGGGATACAGCATGAACCTAAAAAAAAATTCATAAAACCAGTGTTTAGTATGTATTTATTTTTTTCGAAGGTAGTATTGCTCTAATGGAGATGTCTCACAGACTACATAGTGACTATTTTGAAGAGGTGTTAAGCCGAGCAATGCAAGGCTGTAGGGATATTGAGGTATTTTATATAATCTTATTAATTTTTATTGTAAATATATTTATTTTTAGGTTTTTCAATAAAGCAATTTACAAAATTCCAATCTATTTCAATATGAAAAAGGCAGTAAGAAAAAAATAAGGAAATCCCTAGACCGCTTCACCACTATGGCCTTAATAATAATTATATATTTCTTTATGTATTGATAGAAATTCATTTGCAACATTTAATTTTAGGTAATTCTTGACAGAGCAGTCAGAGACCACCTTGCAGAAGGCTGGACAAAACAAGATGTTGTTACTGTATGAAATAAAGATTTTATAACTTTTTTTTCATTTTTATTTTGACCCTGACCTTTTTTTGATGTAAATACTTATTAAATCATATCAAACAAAGTTCAAAATTAATATAAATTAATAAATATTTTATTGATAAAAATAATAAAACTCTTACTGGGGAATTTGAATAAGAATTAAATTGAAAAATAACAATTTGAACTTCATCTATAATATCTAATAAACTACAAAGGTATAAAATATACATGTAAATACTACTGTATATAAACAATTTTCTCTTGTTATAGCTATGACTAAAAAGTATAGGAAGAAAGTTGAAAACAACAAATAAATAGACTTACATATTTATTAGAGATCTGAACAAAATAAGAAATTAAATTATATGTACAGTCTATGTTAGAATTAACTAAGTTAGAGGTAAATTAATAGGTACACACCGCTTTACGTAGTACTGCATTAGTATAGCGAAAACGCATGCCTAAATAAAAATAAAATGCAAGAGGACAAAATAAATTAAAAAATAAAATATAGGATGTAAAAAATCAGTCCATCCTTCTGTGATTGCACACATTGAAAAAAAAAATAAATTTTTTTTAAATTTACAATAAAAAGCATTAGAAATTGTACTTAAAAGTGCAATTTTAACACAATGTACATAGTTCTTCTTTATATATATATATTAAAAAAATATTATGCTCGAGCTGGGGCACTTTGTAAAAATACAACAAAAAGTTGTCCCACAAAAAGTGTGAATATTAAACCACTGAGTCGCTAAGGCACTCAACTACATCTATGTATTTAAAAATATAAAATAATAAACTTTAAGCTGAAATAAAATAAAATGTTAACAATGTAAATAAACCGTAAACTCGTTCACCAATGCAAAACAAACTTTCAATTCCAAAGGAGACTTAATCTAATGTATATATGAATAAATGTTCACATGCTATTATATCGTTCTATATAGTATGTGATAGAAAAATCTAAGTATTAGTTTAGTATGTTGGCGTTAGTTAGCCGCTACTTCGGGAGGCGTGATTTGACTAGGCTCTGCTGGGGTTAAGTCTGAAACGAAACAATTTAATATTACATAAAATATAGAGAAACAGGTCCATTACATTTAAATATTTATATGTTTTCTATACTATAATAGTAAATTACCATTATTAGTCTTGTTGGGTGAGTTTTGAGTAGATGTTTTTTGTGACTCACTGGTGCTTCCTTCAGCTTCACCAGTCTCCCCTGCGGAGGATGTGGCCTGGAAACATTGAACATTATAAATTTTGTATTCTAAATTTATCTAAGCTTTATAGGCGGCGGAATATAAGGAGAAGAAAGGTGATGTTAAATCCATTCCAATCACTTGTACAACCGAAATTCGATAAAGGTTCGATAAATTAAATAAATTATTTAATTGAATTTCTCATAGTAACGAAACAAGCTCAGTATTGAGTTTCGCCACTTGAAACGCAAAATGTTTCGAAAAGGAAAAAAGTTTTGAACAATATGTCTACCTCTACAAAACGATTTAATTAACAAATAATACATACTCTAGTCCTAATTGTCTGTCTCGGCTTGGGTCCTTTCGGTTCTTTGGCAGGATCAAAATGGCAGTCAAAGATTTCTATCAGCTCTTTTATGTCCTCGTCTTTGGCTGACACAGACACGGACAAGGCTTCTAGTTGTTTCTCCAGTCCAGTCAATTTGTCTTCTTGCCAGGCGTCACGGAGTTGTTCGTATAGAAGCCCTGCATCAGCCAAGAGACGCCGTAACTGAGTTACGCGTTTGCGCTCCGGCCGGGTCAGTTTGAGTAGCGGCGCGAAAACAGGACGGAATGTGTTTTGTCTACCAACAAATAATATAAAATATAAGTGTAAATATTAAATTTTATTTTGAAATTAATGAATTACCTCTAATGGGAATCAAACTCAAATTTGATACATTAACACATATGCTGTGGACACTGCGCCACAAATCAAATGGTGTCAAATTATAATTGTATTTTAACTGTGTATTAGTGATATGTGATATTAGATTAATCTAAATAGAATTTTATTATCTTTATTTGTTTTTTTATCTAAATGCAAGTTCAATGTGCTATAAAACATTTAACAAAAAAAAGATGAATGTATATACACTAAGAGTCAATGATCTGAGCTATTTAGGGAACTATTGGTCTCTTTCTCTTTTATAAAACTTCCATATATATTTCAACAATTTTAATTTTACTTTTACAATGCAATGTTGTATGTTGTTGCCTACCATCGTCTATGAAGTATCAGTGAGTATAATATAAGTCAACACTTGGCTTAAGTTAAGGATGGGCTTAGTATTACGGAGTAGCAGACATTTGATTAACAGTGTTCGGAAGGTGAAGAAAGAAAAGAAGACACTTTACTGTATTTTGTATTATTACTTATTGATTACTGTACTAACCTTTCCAACAACTTCTTTAGATTAGCAAGTGCTTCCAGCTCAGTATGAACAGGCCGAGCCCACGCTCGGGCTGTTTCTACCATGTCCTTACTGGCTGTGGCGCCTTCGCCTCCGGCACCTACTTCTTGCTGTTCACCTGTATACGAAAAATAGTTTTTAAATTGAATAAATTAATGTTTAATAGTTTTTATATGTTATGTACTAAAACATATATGTGTATATATTATTAATCTATAAAAAAAATCTTGTATGCTTGTTACAACTTATTTGCACCTTTGTAGGGAGATTTATACATATTTCTGATACCCATAGATTAAAGCTAAAAACGATCAAGAGAGAATTTTATAAAATCTACCTTGAGCAAGATGTTCCACAATCCTATACGCAGCTGTGGCTCTATCTAGTGCACTGTCCACAGACAATGTGTCGGCATCAAGTAAGACTCTGGCCAATACTCGTAGAGAAACAGATTTCACTGTAGATTTACATTTATCTGCGGCTAGGGCGTAGCTGTCTGTGAAACCGGCTACTATTGATTTAAAACGGTCCAACAACTTGTAGCTGAAATTAAATGTTAAATCATATTTAAAATTTTGAATAGTTCCTTCTAACCATGCAGTAATGTAAAACATAATCCTCATTTAAGGTTCAAATCTTTTCATTTAAAATAAGATACAGCATTGTAAGTATTAGCAACAACTTTATTGCATCATCAAAATGAACTCGCTTACTGTACGAATCTATAATTAATAAGTTTAAGACTTTAAAAATGTCGCCATAATATAAATAAGCAGTAAATTTTGTAGTTTCAGAGAATTCTTCAATCAAACTATACAACTCACCGAGTTAGAGCTTCTAACAGCATTGTGGGGCTTAAGCGACGCGGCTCATGGTATATGAGTATGACACTACCATCTCCTTTTTCCTTCTCTAACCAATCTAAGAAATCGGAAAGTGCAGATATCTCAGATTTTGTTTTTAATATCTGAAAAAGGTACAATAATTTTAAATATTTCAATTGATAAAAGAATATTTATGAGATGCAAAATCAGAATACAATTAAATAATTAAATAAATATTTTCAATTATTTTTATTATGCATAATATAAATAACTTTGCCCGAGTGTAAACATGATGATTGTGGGTTTGATTAAATAAAAAATATTTTCGTTTCCTCATTTTGTTAACAAGTCAGAGCATTTGGTTCTACTATATAAAACTTTTATGTGGGCATATAAAAATAGATTATAAAAACTTTCATACATGTATTAAATTTAAACTTTATTTATTTTTACACTATATGTAGCTACAATGTAGATAGTATGGTTGACAAGTCATGGCCGCCCTAAATTTAGCTGAATTTAGAATTCTTCTTACTTTTGATCATTTTCTTTTAGAGTGAAAAATATTAAAAAATTCAGAAAACCTAACTTCAGCATGTCCACAATTTATTAACCTTACTATTTTTTTATATAGTGCCTCCACATCTATTTAATTGTGTCACCTTATTAGTATTAGTATCCTTTAACATACGAAATCTTCCAACAGTAACCACTCGTACATTGTGACGGCGACGGGCTCCAGGATTTAAATCCCCATATGGCATAATGTATTGGGAATATGTTTGCTTTGGTGTGAAGGCAGCTACTTGACATATCTGAGGAAACAAAAGTAACATGTGATGTTAATACTAACTTAAATCTTATAAATATTATGAGGTTTATCATTTATATTTACCGAGTACTTTACTATACTCATCTTGGGAGTGTTTATTTTTAAATTATATTTTTTTAGCCATTCTAGTAAGACTGTTTCATTTAAGAAGCAATGTCATAAAACTATGCAATTATTGAATTGGAATGTATAAACAGTTCTCTGGCCTCCCAGTTATTTGGAGGAAATAAATATAGCTGAAGAAAATTTTAAAAAGTAAACTAATTACTTCATCAATTAGCCTTCTTCCAGTTGTATCCATATCCCATCCAACTAAGACATACTTTCCTGGTGGAAGGCCTACTGGCTTCTCTGCTAGTGCTGGTAGAAGCTCATTTGGTGCTTCACCCCCACTGCCATTAACCTTCGCCTCAGACACCATTGCCATGTAAGTTAGGTAGTCTGCCTACAACCAATAGCAATATTTTATGTTATATTTTGGAAAAAAAATGTAAAATATTTTTTTCTGTTAATAGACATAAAAATTGTGGTCAACTACCCTCTAAAAAATTATTTATAACACGAACCTGAGTAATTAAACTATTTTATAAAGAATAAAATCCTTCACGCTGTATTTTTCAGACAAAAAAAATTATGATCGAATCGATCGATGATGGGTTTTACCTAATATGTAGGTGGTATATCATAACCACATCTTATGTGCCAGAAAATAATATAACAATGCCGCATAATAATTTGGTACACTATGTTAACCATTTACAAAGTAAACAAAACCATTAAATAAATATTACAACCTTAAAAGACATGTCACGCCGCTATAAGAAAATACAGGCGCCTAAAATAAATCGATCAAAGAAATGTAAAATGTGTCTCGGAATAAGAATAGCAATGAAATTAAATCAAAAATATGTTTTATAAAGTCACATAAGATTAAATATCATTTTGAAATACAAAAACAAAATAAAAATCTTACAGAAATCAGTAAAAAAATAAAAATTAGGACACGTGGCGGTCTTTCCTTACAGACATTTTGCCCCACCCCTGTATGTCAAAATAAAGTATTAAGAACTCACTATTTTAATATGATGTTCCTTGAAGAATCTTGTTGAATATATAATTAATTTAGACTCAGTTTCAAGAAATTTTACAGCGTGTGTTAAACTAAATTTTTTGAGTAAAAAATATTACAAATCTCAGCACGTGTGCGGCAATTGGAAAAACGCAATAGTGATTGAATAATTTGTTTTCTTATTCAAAAACCGATGAGTAATATTAATAAAAATATATTGTTTGTCTTAGAAAATAAATAACATAAAGATATAACATATGTGTTAAAGAAAATTGTTAATAATTATTTAAGTATATAGGATTTAAAGATGTTAGGCTTATATTTTTAAATGTAGGAAACATAAATATACAATTAAATATTAATAATTCGTATCAGCTTTGTTTTTTTTTTCTAAAATAGAGCTTATTTTCTGCTCGAATATTCTTTTATTATAATAAACTGTACAGTATATTATTAGTAATAATAATCGGTACCGGTAAGTTACATCAATCTCAGAATGGAAGGACGTGTCTATAGGAAATATTATGAATCTGTAGTTTGTAATTGAAGTATCTATATAGTTGTCTCGCTTACTCATGTTGTTGACGGTTTATGGTAAACATAAAATTTTGATCGTTTTTATTGTATGCTTTATTGTTTTATAGTTTTTCATGTTTTATATACGTGTGATTTAAAACTGAAATAAATACAAAATATTATTACAAATTTGCCATATAATAAAAATTTATTAACTATGACAGAAAATATTGACTTATATCAAAATCAAATAGTTATGGCGAGAACTGAAATTAAAAATCTTAGGTAAACTAAGCTGAAAGTAAAATTCTAGGTGTATATATTAATTATTGGCATATAAAAATGTGTGATTATTTTTAGGCAACGAATTTCGGCTTTAAAACAAGAACACCAAAAAGAAATTAAACATATTAAGTCAATCCTAAATAACCTTCGTTGTTCCACTTGTGCGGCTGCAGGTACAGATTATTTTATAATTTTAACAATTTCTGGTTAAAAAAAACAATTTTACCTTTCTAATTTGTGATTAAAAAACCGTTTTTATTATTCCGTGTTGTACAATTTTCCAGACTGAACTAAAAAAACTATGTAAAAACATCACATAATCATATTTTATTTTAATTTTAGCTACATCTATAGTAAACGATCAGAATATTTCTGAGGCTTCAATATCTGAATCAAACAGTGTACCTCTTCAACCAATAGGATATATTGAAACTACTTTCAGTAACAAGAGAGGAGTACCTAGACAACCTTCTGTTTTGTCTAATGTAAAAGGATCAATAATTATTGACACAAATGTTTTTAATAATCCTGAACATGCACTAAGTGGATTGGAGGAATTTTCACATATATGGTTTGTAAATATATGCTTTGATATATGGTACAATAGAAAATATTTTGCGTCATTATGATCTTACAATTAAATCATTTTAACTAGTATATTATAACTAAATAAAAATACTACATAGAAATTAACCATTAATTATGCTTCAAAACTTTTGAACGTTCTTTCTAATAAGAAGTGTATAATAATTAGAAGTATACTTGAAATTATTTTTAACAAGTTTCTTTAATCTTTTTTGTTTTCAGGATAATTTTTCACTTTCACATGACAGAAAGTAATAATGTGCCAGCAAAGGTGTCTCCACCTCGGCTTGGCGGTGAAAGGAGAGGTGTATTTTCTACTAGATCACCACACAGGCCTTGTCCAATAGGATTGTCTCTGGTTAAAATTCATAGCATTGAAGGTAAACTTATGCTTTTATAAATTGTAATTGGTTAAAATGTGGTCAGTTTTTAAATATATGTATTTAGCTTCATTGACCCCTATAGTAAGTAACTTATATTTTGTTATGTATATTATTCTTGTGATTATTATTTTTTGTTTACTGTAAAGTCCTATGGTAAAAGCCTCTCCCATCCATCTCAGAAGTGAGACAGTATTTGGCTGTAAATACAATGGTTGTGAGTTTGATCCCCTTTTCAGGGGAGGGAAATATTTTTATTTTTTTTTGTTCTGATAAAACAAAGTCCAGAGAAATTCAGGTAGGTTACAGTTTTGACATTAGGTATTCCCAGCCTACCTGTGGGAATAGAGGGGCTGGGCATACACTGGGTGGTCTGTTCCCTCCCCAATATAGTCATGTGTATACCCCAGAAATCTTACTTGCAAAAAAATTGCCCTAAAATTAAAAAAAAACATTTACACAAACATTTTAAATATATTCAAAACTAAAGTCTGGCCGTTTTTATATCTCTAGATACATCCTTGATAATATTATGTATGTACTGTTTAACATTATTTTCTTATTATACTTACGTGAATAACATGCAATTCAAATAAAAATTATATATTATATATATATTCTTTATTGCATCAAACAAAACATACAGTAAAATAAAGTGAAAAGT
>DWAO01003234.1:0-14528 GCA_018230605.1 Heliconius congener | reverse complement strand
ATTTTGGTGGATTTGTAGTTTCTAATATTTATAACTTGTTTTTTTTAGCTTCATGCCGTACATAGCAGAGTAGACAATGCAACATAGTGGTAATACACTCCGTTTTCCTTAGTTCCTTCATTTTCGAGATTGTGTCGAAACTCAACGCCACACTTTATCTTGTCACCAGAGCAGCGAAGTGAAAATAATTCGTTGCCCTCAGTGGGAATCGCTCTGACTACCGCTGCACATTCGGACGACGGAGTGAGTATTACACAACGGTGTCTTATATTTTGTTGTTTACTAGTAAATATTTCTAGTAGGATCTAGTGTGATGTGTCGTATATCGGTACTAGACATACTAGTATATAAACTCGGAGGAGAACATGTTATATCACTAAATATGTAACTAAGTCTTACATTATCTATTCGAATAACTTTCAAGAAAGAAGAAAGCGTCAATGAAATAAAATAAAATACTAATTAATATTTGTGCAATGTTAAAAAGCAAGCATATGTAAACGTACAGAATTGTGCACTATATACGAAGATAAGGCACCAACGACAGCGATCCCTTGTTCAACAAACACGACGGTTGTGAATTGGATTCCCACTCGGGGGAGTAAATTATTTTTATTTCTACGTTCTGATAACACAAAGCACAGCGTTGTGTTACGCCGCTCAACACGCGATATCACAAAAATTAAGCACAAGGTGGGCAAATAACACAAAAAAAATTATTGAAAGCATAATATCTGCTTCAGTTTCCAAACATATATTAAATACCAACAAGTAAAGAGCTATAGATATAGAATAAACTGAATTCATTTGAAAATTCCGCAAGGTGTCTACTTTCCAAAAGTTAGAAAACATATGTGAAAACTCTAAGAGTCTGAGGTTACAATAAGTTTTATGCAAATCGACTAACTCCGACGTTTGCAAATTACAATATTATTCAAATATACGTTTATGTTTCACTGTGATATATGAATTGCTTTAAAATATTAATTAGTCACGTATACAGTTGACTTTGATGAAATATTTATCTAGTATACTATATATCTACTAAATAGTCATTAACGCGTCTATAAAGCGAATAAAAAATAAAAGACAAAATAAAAAAAAAGAAAATCATATAATATACATTTTTTTATCAGCTTCACGCTGTATCCCGCGTGTAACAGAAATGAAAATATTAAATATTTTATTTTCGTAGTGGAAATCGACTACTCAAGCTACTCAAGCTTGTGCCCTTGTGCCACGACTGGCCTCATACATATTAAATATCATATTTGAGGCGACTGTGCATCCAGAATTCGGTGAAAAATGGGGAATGGAAATGTCTTAACACTAAGTTCCCATGTTCCCTCTGCCTACTTTGCTACGTGCGAGATACAATGCAAAACTAACAAAATAAAAATAAATTTACTTTATTATCATTTTACGCACCTGTGTAGATTTATGGGTTAGACAGAAAGAAACCTAACGACTAATTAATTGTCAAATCGTTTATTACATTTGATAAAGAAATTTAAAGTCAACAAAAAATAATTATACATAATAGGCAAATAATACACTGTATCTACAATTAAAATATTTATTAAAAGAAATTTAAGTCCCTGTTCTTATTATCAATTCAAAATTTCGATATATTTATTTATTTAACTTTTATATAACCAAAAAAGTTAAAGTCAATGAAGTGCTAAGGCACTTCAACATCGTCATTGATCAAAAGAAAATATTACATATTATAGTAGATATATTATTAATTTATAGTTTAAAATTTCTAAAGTATGTTAACTTTGTAAATTTATTATATTATATTTATTTAATATATATATGCATAGTTCATTATTTTTTGTGAATACTATTTAAATAAGGACCACGTAAATATAAAACATATTCAATATTTTATTATTCTCGGACCTTTTCTAGAATGCAGGCAGGTATCAGATGGCACGAGAGTGGTTGTTCCATACCGTCTGTTATAGAGAGTTCTATCGCATAGTCGCCACAGAGCTCATGCCGCAGAACATCCTTAGCAAAATCCAACGTCAACACCATATCTTGTACGGGATAAATATTCTAGAATAATAACAAATACATGAATCAGAAATCAGAAATCATCAGGTACTATGGATATTTTATTTTTTATTTTTAAAAGATAAGATGAATAAATGATATATTTACTTACTGCTGCTATCGGACAAGATGTCTTATTAAAACTTTCTACCAAGGGCCACCACGGTGTATCATTCTTAGATATGCTGTCACAAAGGTTGCCCCCGACTGAATACATAAATTCTTTTCCAAGATCAGTTTCTTTCCATACTTTTAAATTTATCTATGAAAAATAAATTAATTGTTACTAGTTTTATTTAATATTGTACGAGTTTTACATATTAACAATTATATGCATATAATTCTATTTTAGTAGCGCTATTGCGTATTTTGGTACTTTTTCATTGATAGTGCTTGTTTCAGTAGTTCCGTAGTTCAGTAGTTTCAGTGTGTTAGATGTGTTGTATAACGCCTGACACGTATACACGTGCAAGTAACAACTGAAATTAAATACAATTTTATGAAAAAATCAGATCACGATGGAATAAAGTAAATTGATACATTTATCGACGGCATCAGACAAAATCTGTGTGAAGAGATTTTAGTAGAAATGGCGACAAATTTCAATTTCTACCTGGTAAGGCCAGTTGACGTTGAAATGGTCATTTTTAGTTTTTAAATTAATATTAAGTGACAAACGTCATAATTTTACTGCACAAAACCTGGAATATGTCACAAGATGTAATAAATAAGTATAATTCTTGTAATTTATTGTTAATATGTAATTCTAATATTAATATATGTTTAAATATACTGTAAAAATGAACCGAACTCTAATGTTAAATGCTCATTTCATTGTTCATATTTTGTGCATATTTGCACGCATTTTGTTAGTTCATATAATCCGATGTCTATTAGTTACCATATAGTCATCTAAAATTTCCTTTAATATGTCCAGTTTTCCGGAAAGTCCGAGACCACTTTCTCGTTCTTCCGTTCCTTCAACAAATCCAATTTTCATGTCGTTGCATTTAAATACATCATTTTCAAAACCATCACAGTCTTTTATATCATCAGTGAACTCTCCAACATAATAAACCTATTGAGACAATGTGCATAATATATTCAAAGGATTATATATCGGTTTATTATTTTATATATGTAAATATACTTTGGATTAAAAAAATGTTAGTTGTAGGTATAAATATCAATTTATGTATTTAATTACACATATTACAAAATCATATTCAGTCACTACCTCATATCAAGAATATATTAAATATAAAAAAAAACTTACTTCTCCAGAATCTGTAAAAACTAAATTAAAATATAAAATGAAATATATTAATCTAGCAAATAATTTAATATTGACCATTGTTGACAAAGCAGCAAACAAAGTGAGTAGAGGGAACGAGTACCATTTTATAGACCCCATGATTAGGATCCGTCGCACATAGGACAATAGTGTTAGTTATTGGAACATCGCCAACATAGAGTTTGCATGATTGCCCGTAGTTAAACTAGCGTAAATAACATGTTTTTTACTCAAGATAATGTTTAGTGAAGGTCATTGAAAGTAGGTACCGTTGTGATAACCCACACGTCACAATATCATACCGCCATACAGAACTGTTGTCATACATTTGATTTCTAAACTAGAAAACTACTTCAATATATATATTTTTTATCATTGATTTAAAACCAGAGGTCACTTTAAAGAGTCATATTTGTTATTTTTTTTTATTTATTTGTTCTTTTATGGAAATGATTATTATAAATAATATGGGCGGTTCTTAAATGATCTAATCCACATATCAATATTTTCAAAAAGTTTACAAAAAAAAGGAAAAAAACAAAAAAAAAAAACAAAAACTAACAAAAGAATTATTGTTCAAAAGAAATGATTACATACTAACAAACGAATGAACACAATATTTTTTATCCAATCCTATTTTCGCGTGCGCGATATTTTTCGCATGAAAAAAACAAATGGGGCGAGCGTCGAGAGTATATCATTTCCGATATAGTAGTTCTATGTAAATGCCGCCTACTTTTAAACTGCCGTAATTTTTAGATTCCGATTGGGATTCCCCTTTTCGTATTTGTTATCTCGGAAAATGAATTAATATATTCGCAGTTTTGATTTAGTGCACATTTTCTGTAACTTTGTTACGTTTAATATTTTGTGGAAAGTTGCTATTAGTTTTTTTTTGGTTTATTTTCTTGTTTCTCTATATAGCTAGTTCCTACATTCTTCTATATGCTTATTTAATATGCCAACAATACTGTGGACTGTATATTAATTACTAATTTCAATAGATATACTATATTTATAAATGTGTTTATCGGAATTGAATTAATATTAAGAGAATACAATATAGTAACTATTTAAATTTCAATAAATGAAAAATCACCATGCTTATTTATATACCACTTTATACAACTAGTTGCGGACACAAAATATTTTATTGAACAACGATAAATGAACAACTCAGAAAGTTTCTTAAGGACACACCTAACACCTTTAAATAATTTATACAAAATTATTATATTACAGGTAACAAACAGTATATACATAAACCCAATCGAGTGTTCCTTTTGCATTTCTAGTACAAATACTTAAGTTAAATAAAATTGTATATTTCTATACCCTCATAACGATAAAGGGTAGTATTTAATTATGCGCATAGAATTGTCAGCGCCCCACTTAATTTGATTGCGAGTGACACCTATGCAAATGATACGTTACGACTAATTGAATATCTCTGTATGGGGTTCCCAGATGACTTCCCGAAACGCTATCCAAATTTATTTTATCTTTCGTTTAGCATAAACGATATTGTATTCATAGTAGGTACCTACAATACTCCACTTGTAGAGCATAAATAATATTTGTTAGAAAGGAATTATTTAGATAAAAAAAATGGTTAAATTTGAATTCTAAAATATACTGCAGTAAAATGAGTATGTAGAGAATATTTTTCAATAAAATTGTATAGAATATGCACATATTGTAATAAATAAATTTAAATCTTCAATTAAAACCGTATTCAATAATAAAGACTGTTGTGAACAAGCAATATCTATAATATAAAGAAAATTTACCATGTTTTTCAATAATGGAGTAGCTCTCTTTTGGTTTTACTTTTAAAGCGTTTTGTAATAGCAAGACGCGAAAATTTCCTTTAAAAATGAATAAGATTATAGTAAAAAATTAAATGTCTCTCTTTTTTTTAAATTACATTTCAATATACATATAATTTTTCTATTTCATATAGGAAAATTTACGTATGATTTTGAGACAGTAGAAGGTGGAGACCGACGTCGAAATAAAAAAAAATAAAACTGAAAAATCTAAATGTATATATGTTTCAAAAACTTATTTCTTTTTAAATAGTTTAGAACTAGTAGCGGAAAAAGTATTGGTTTTTCCTTCCGTCCTTCGTTTTATTGATATGGTTATGGGAAATATTTAAAGGCAAA
This sequence comes from Heliconius congener, assembly GCA_018230605.1. NCBI lineage: Eukaryota > Metazoa > Arthropoda > Insecta > Lepidoptera > Nymphalidae > Heliconius > Heliconius congener. The sequence goes on along the minus strand of DWAO01003234.1, from coordinate 9,005 downwards.
AGGGAAATGAATATATATAAAATAATATAAAAAATTACAACTTTACATATTTAATTGCTGATATTTCTATCAAAAGTTACAAAAGGTGTTTTGTACTTGACATATTTTCATTAAGAAATAAAAGAAAGAAATATATAAAAAAAAAATAGTAAACACTGGTACCAAGTTATTCAGATTTCAATTTCATTAAAGAATATGGCATTAAAATACACAATTTAACTTAGAATATGAATAGTAACTAAACATTAGTAGAGGCCATTGTGTCCTGTATCCAATCCAAGTAACTAGCGACTGAGGTGTATACTCCTGGCCATCCATCCCTCCCGCATCCATTACCGAAAGAAACCACTGCAACTGTCTCCCAAATTCCAGCTGGAGTTTTTCTCATAAGAGGTCCACCAGAGTCACCTCTACATGCATCTTCAGCGAATACTCCTCCAGCGCATAGCTGTTTATTAGTCAGTTCAGCGCCAAGACCTTTATATTTTGAAAAGCAATCAGATTTGCTGAATATTGGCATTCCTAGCTTCAATTTTACGGGACTTCCCTTTCCTATAACAAATAAGTTATATATTTATCATGCCGTTGTATTAGTTCCAATGTAACTATTAAATAACATATAGATACATGCTGTATGATATTAGACAATTGTAACAATTGCGGTTATATACGTTGCATACGTATGTTGTTTTGAATATTATATAATTTTTTTTCAGGGTAGACAAAAGGAGCCTTTCTTTAAGAGAAACTCCGCTCCTCACTTTGCGCTGAATTCTGGAGGCATAGCGTGTTGAGTGGCGTAGCATTTCCTGGAGTGGGAATCGAACCCACAACCTGTCGCGTTTACAGTCGACGACCTCTGCCCCACTGCCGACATCAATGTATCATATAACTTGATCATTCACAGAGAATTTGCAGAATACCCATTACACTTTAAAAACCTAGATGCGTTTGATTATAAATACTAATATACATATTTTTTAAAACGATTTCTTTAAGAATTCGATTCCATAAGTTAATTATAGTTCATCATAGCACGGAAAACACAACAAGCTGTTTCAAGGTTTACGTATTATAAAACAACAAAAGAGGTATTTTCCCATTTAGGTACATATTTATGAGTTGTACACGAATAAGGTTACATTTTAGTAATGTATATTATAATTTTTCTATTTAACGCCTTTTATGTCCATAGTTTTGTGCCCACTTTTATAAAAAAAATATAAGTGTATTTTTTTTTCATAATTCCATTTAGTAACATGACGCTGGACGAAATCACTATTATTACTGTGGGTCCACTTCTTAGGCGAGAAAGTAAATATACAATATATATCTTATTATTATATTATTTAAATTCACAGTTCTAAGCATATTTCCAATACAATATACTTGCAAAACCAAATATATATATTTAAGTTATTAACGCAAACAACAAATAAGCTTTGATATGCTCTTTGACATACTACAAGCAATAACAATTTAATATAATGATTAGCCTTATCAAAACGGCTTTGTTACGTACAAGTTCATTATTATAATTAATTAGATGTATATAAAAGACTTACCACTTAGAGTTTGTCCCCAGCCGGCCACAAACACGTCGGAACCAACGTCTAAACGAAGGCTGTTGTCCACTAAGCAAATCGGTTGTACAAAATCTGCAAAAAACAGAATAATTTTCCAATTAAACTTAACATCTTTATTTCAGTAGCGTTTGGCGCCCCGTTCTCCCTGACTACACCGCTAGGCATAAAGCGTGAAGATAGTTTCAGTTTTTATCTTTATTTACATAGCCTGTCTCATATCTGTGCATCTTACAGTTTTTTTCAAGAAAATCAAAATATATGAGTATTTATAGCAGAATACAATCTATTTTGTTGTATTTATTACAGAATTTAAAACAATTTAATTGTATATACAAGTACTTACATGAATATTTCGCCCTTTTTGCAAGTCGGACCAGACCAATGTCATCCTTTCTGTTTATATTCCTGTCAGAGTAGCCAGGATTGGGATACCCTCCCTGCACGGCTATTTCTTGTACTGGATCCGCGCACTCGCCACCGAGGCAGTCTATATCCGTTTGGATATTATATTCTCCAAGTCGAACTGTTGCTCTACGAAAGAGGATAAATAGAAATGAATTTTTTTTTTGCAGACAATAAAAAAGTAGAAAAGAAATTAAATGAACATAACTTAAGCTAATAATATTTTTATCATCGGTTTAAAATATAGAACACTATATAATTACAAATGTATTATTAAAACTTAAATTTATTCTTGATATTTCATGGGATGAACGTGTAAATATGTTGACATCGTTTTCTTTTTTTTGCATCAAAAAATATTTTAATAATATAAAAAAAAAATTGAATATATTAGTGTACGTATAGAACTTTAATATAGCTTACAATTGTCCAACTTTTTTTTCAATTTCTCCAATAATACAATGGGCCGCAGTTAGAACGTAGCGGTGGTTGAGGAGCACTCCGCCGCATTGATATGTGAGAGTTTCACTATTTCCTATAAAAATAATTACATATTGTTTACCTATTGAGTATAATAATTAATAGGTTTTTTTAATTAAATAAATTAACTAAAATGAATAAATTACATTATTATTATTATTATTCTACAAATTTAAATTAATCAAATAAAATTTATGTATACATCATTATAAATGATTAGCTCATAATAAACAAAATTAGTTTCTCAAAAGCAAATTTTAAGTTTAACTTTTTATATATATTTTTAATTATAACAATAAAAAATATTGGTCATTGTGGCCATTGTGTTTGAAAGAAATAATTTTGTGAAATGCATTTCTGTACAAAACTTTTTTAGATTCTCTAGGTAATTATAATTATTTTAGTTAAAATTTTACTTTAATCGTTTGTCCTTCTACCCTTATTTAAATAGTTACACAATATATTTATATCAATACATACGTGGTTGGTATCCCAGTAATGCCATCCATGGAAATTCATCCAAGTCTGTGAATTGTCCTCCATACACTCTATCACCGTTAGTATCAATACCACATTTGTCACGAGATTCAGGATAGGAGTCCTCTTCTGACCACCCATCAGCTTGTCCAGAGGGCCGGACTGGGCGTGCCGTGGGTCGTTGCTAAAATAAAAAAAAAATATTCATTTGACTATATCAAATATCAACAAAAGTATCAAACATGAAGGAGATTTTTTGGAAATCGAAGAATAGTAATAAAGTAATGAAGTTAAAAGTTAAAGTTATTTTCAAAAGTTTTTTTTCTCTTTACTTTTTTAAATATGACTTTCAAAATGAAACGAGTGAAAAACGAGGCAGAAGATCTCTTTTTGATTACTTAACTTTAATTTAACACAAATCGTCCTGTTTTAGAATCATGACAAGTACTTACCGTTGATGGTCTCACAGGCTGTTGAGGCATAGGTCCACAACATACTCTTGGCACGTACCCTTCGAAACCACATTGAGATTGCCTTAAGAAGTTGATCGCTTCGCTCGATAGCGGTCTTTGATTAAACGCTGTTAGCAATGGTGCGCAATCGTAAATACTAGTACACACACTGGTTTGTCCCAGCGGCGTTACACATTCTGGACCTTAAAACATAAAAACTTGTGTTATTTACATATACCTAAAGCTAACACATATCAGTTTATTACTTGAATTCTATATTTACTCTACTTTAGTCTATTTTTAGTGACTTTTAACTGTCGTGGCGCAGTGAGAATGCATCTCGCTATACGCTCAAGTGAGTTCGATTCCTATTCTAGGGAATCCGCCTTCCTTCTTGGTAAGACAAAGAGTGGCGTTGTGGTGACACAGTATCCCATATTCGGGTAAACATGGTCTTGACAGAGGATCTACCTCTCTGATTACCCTGCTGTATATACGCTGAATAAGACGTTAAACAAAAAAAGTAAGCATTGAATAACCGTATGATATTGAAATATTTTATATTTCGCGTTTAGTCCTATCGTGACTTAAATAAGGAAAATCAAGACATTTAACCAAAACCTGTTTGTATAGTCATTATAACTTATACTATGACGCTTTCAAACATAATATAATAAAACAAACGAAAAATTCAAATAACGTCAATATTTACTACGGATAGTCGTTGGACGGGTTTTTTTCTTGCATAAACTCGCTTGGTAAAAAAAAAGACGCTGTGCACCATAATGTATATAAGATATGTTTATAATCTATGCTCGGTATACTTATAAAGTAGTATTTTTCATAGTATAAATAATATTATATTACTGACATATAGAAAATAACATTATTAATAATACATTTTGTACGTAATACAAGTGCATGTTGTTATCTTATGAGATTATACACAATCTTTAACCTTTTCTATCCATTTATTGATAGTAATTATAATACAACGCAGATGAGTATCATATCCGGTGCAATACGTTCTTGCTAAATATCTATAATATTATTTTTTTCAGCTTCACGCTGTACCCCGAATATAACTCGAGCAGTAAACCTTATTATAAATACACTCCGTTCCCCACTTTACCCCTAATCTGAGGCATTGAATGTTGAGTGCCGGATCTCAACTTGGTACTAGAACGAAAAAAGGAAAAAAAATACACTAATACATAGTAATTTAGTCAGCCGAATGGAAATCGAGCTCACAATCTTTACAACTCCACACGCGTGTGCCACTGCGCCACGACGGCCTCCTAAAAACCTGACTAAAAGATCATTACATTAAGACAAAAATAACTGAGTCGTTATTCGCTTACCTCTTTGTCCCTGACTAGTGCTGATACATAGCGCCATAAAACTTATTATATAATTAAAATGCTTCATCTTAAATGTTTATCAATTAACACTATATCGATATCACAGTAACGTTTCTCAACACATCACACAAACAATTCTTTTTATTTTTAAATGGCTTCACGAGGAGATATCTTACTCACTCGCTTCGCTATACTGGGTCTTAAAGGTCAATACAAATATATTTATATGTAAATAATATAAGTGCAAAAGTACAGATAGAATATAAAACTATGTTGTATTATTTTGTTTTTTATATTGTTTATTAAATTTATAGATTTTAAAGAATAACTTTCAACTGGTAAGTCTCTATAAATTTTTAGGCTTACTTTATCCATGTATCAAAAATTCAGCATTATAAAGAATATCATTTGAGATATTTATCTTTAAATTTATTTTTACCTGACTATGTGACACAAAGAGGATAATGTGTTTATTTATCAGTTTATGTATGTATGTATATTTATACCTAAGTAGCGTTGTGATTAGTAGTAGTAGCCTGATTCAATCGCTTCATTTTAATCTTGCGAAAAGCACTAGAGAAAAAATCTAAATTCACCGTAGCGGCTATCCGACGTCATATTGTCAAATTAAAAAAAATCGAATGTTAAATAGAGTATTTTTGACTAAATGTTATTTTAGAGCTTGATCCTGGGAACTTAATGTTGAAATATTCCGTTTTCCATTTTTCGCCGAATTATTAAGACATTGCGTGTTAAAGAGCACAACTTAAAGCCGCGTTTGACCACGTTACTAGAGTGAGGAGTTGAATATATTAAATATTTAATTTCCCCGAATGGAAATCGATCCATGCGCCATGGCGGCCTCTATACTCACAATAGCTTATTAATAACAATTAAGACTTTTTTTTTTCAAACAATCAAATCTTTTCAAGGAGCTCTGTAAAATTTAATTGGGTCCTGATCTGCTGACTGAACACACATATTTTCCATTATTTTTTATTAATTATAAATATATCAATTAAAATAAAAAAGGAAGCATAACATTAAGATTAAATAATAAATAATAATAATTTAAATGAAAATTGCTTATAATAAAAAAAACTATTTATTAAACTTTGAAAACTCAATTTAAAATAATACAAAATCTAAGATAATAATTTTATATTCTGATCTTACTTAACATTGTCGACGTCATCAGCGGACTTACCAGTTTCTGATCTATTACAATTATGGTCAACGTTTTCCTTACTTGCCGGCGATGGACTCTACATTCCTTGAAAAAACAAATTTCAAGCGCAAATACAAAAATATTTTCTATTTATAATATAAAAATACGAATTATATTACACACATTAAGAAAATAAAAGAAATTTAGCAAATATTTGGGACGTATGACGAAATAAAATCAAATGAGCGCCTTCTTAAATAATAAATACATTTAAGTGCAAACTAAGCATAATGTTTGCATTTCACAATTACAATACTATGATTGCATTTTTTTGTTTTTTTAAATTCTTCTTTGGTGTCAGGATATTGTTAAATGTTATAAGGTATTATTTGACTACCAAATATTATATTTACGAAGGTGAGGTTTTATAATCCATTATGTTTTTATAAGAGTCTAGTCGCGGCGCAAGGGCATAAAGTGTGACTGTAAAACCGACTGGTTGTGTTCCATCCCCACTCGAGTTAAATCTATATTTCCATTTCTTTGCTCTGGTCTCGAGACAAAGCGCAGCGTTGAGTACTCCACTCACTGCCACTCAATACATATACAATACATAATCAGAATTCCGCAGAAAGTGGGGAACGGAGTGTCTTAACACTAGGTTCCCTTTGCCTACCCTGTGGTGTGCGGGATACGGGATACAGCGTGATGCCGATGTTTTTTATAATTATTATTTATGTGCGCTGTAGAGAATCTACTGTAAAGACGCTCCGTTCTCCAGAACATTGTGTATACTATGAGTTGAGTGGCCGCCATTTTCCTCATCAAAGCGGGAAAATGTAAATGATTTGATGAGTCATTCCCCAATCTATTTCTCTCTATCCCGGGTGGATAGAAAATCACAAAACGTTAAAATGGACAATATTTATTATTCCGTTGATACTTAAATCAATATTAAAATATTTTATATTTCCTAAAATTAATGATCCCAAATAAGTTTATATGTTAATTCTAAATTTAACATTATTTATGAATTAGAACTTAAATGTCCGTGGCGGGTGGAATAATTGGTGAAAAATTTAATTCAATTTAGATTACTTTTGTATTTTTTTATAATGCTGTAATCTTTTTACTATTTTGTTATTTATGTAAAATTACTCTGAGTTTGACATTTGCCTTGTAATTTTAATTTACTAATAAAGATAATTATGATTATATTACAAAACATATTTACCTAGATCGAATGTCTAATCTAAACTATCAAGATATTATCAATCATTACTTGTAAATATATTTAATATTTAACGTCTTTGGCGGATAAAGTTGTTTACTTGTTAGGCATTTAACATTTATTGAACTTCACAAGATTTGTAATGCTTCACAATGAAATCATACCAAAAAGAGACATATATTCATATAAGTTTTTTTTTTTTTTTCAGATTCACATTTTTTTTCAGTTTAGCAAGGAAGGAGAGGATTAGACAATATACTTTCCGTGGAATTCTGGAAGCATTGCTGTTGAGTACACTCGACAGCAGAGTGAAGAAATGAAAATATTACATATTTCATTTCTGCAAATGGGAATGGAACCCACAACCTGTCACATTTATAATCACACGCTTGTGCCCTTGCACCACGACTAGCCTAACTTATATGACTTTACAAAATTTATAATACTTCAAAATGCAAGCCAGTAAACATTTGCCCAACATTAAGTCACCAACCAATAAAGGACTTCATCATCAGCATCAGCAGTCACACATTATATTATAAAAGTTTGAATTAAATAATTATAATAATATAATAATAATTATTATATTATATTTAATTAAATAATAAAAATTGGAGAGTATGAAGAGGTTGATGACAGTGGACGAGGCGAAAGAGGTATGTAGAGACCGTAGCATTTGGCGCTCCGTTTTACCCCGCTAGGAATAAAGCGTGAAGTTAAGTTATAATAAAAAATATTAAACACATAAAAAAACAAACGTATACGTTATCAAAAATTGTCACGTGCTAGATATCGTAAAGCTCAATTCGCTAATCGACCCGATGGCCAATCATGCAATTCGTTTGAAAGTGGGACGCAATTTCCTTCGGAATTCGCTTAAGAATTAACCTCATTAACTTTCATGTCTCGTCTGCTAATTGTGTTCAGCTCCCCAATTCCTGTCGTCATTTGATTACCAGCTCGTGATGAGAGAAAATAGCACTGATAAATACTAAATGGAGAATGCATGTGTAAGAACTGTTTTGGTGTAATATGGGAGATGTGTGTATAAATATGGCGAATTATCAATTTTTTTCTATTCTTTTTTTGTCAGCTTCATGATGTATCTGGCCTTATCAGGAACCTTAAGTTCAGACACTTAGTTCCCCATTTTCCGCCGAATTCTAGAGGCCTTGTGTGTTGAGTGGATTAACTCAACACCGCGCTTTGCCTCGACACCGTAGCGTAGAAATGAAAATATTAAGTATTTCACGAACTGAACCCACAACCGTTGCGTTTACAGTCACACATTTGTGCCTTTACACGGCTGGCTTCAATTTTTTCCTATTCTATTAATTATTTTTTCAAAGCATTAAATAATAAAACATCATATTTTTGAAGTTAATTAACTAAATTTATATAATATCGAAAAAGTATCCCTAAAAACCTCGAATTCAAGTATTTTTCTTATTTTTTTTAGGGATACTTTTCAGTCTGCACGCTTAATGTTCTTTTTGCTTGGGACAAATTTGAATTACTGCAATTATAAATTATACTGATTGATCTATAAAAAAAAATTCTAATATAAATAAAAAATTCAAGATGCAACGTTTTTTTTAATTATTATTATTCGAAACACACCACAGACATTTAGGATCCGTGCCCTTTTCTGCTCTTATGTCTTTTTGTGTTTTTGTGATTTTGCCTTTTTTTTCAAGACGTAACGTTAGAAACATCTACTTTGACGTAATGTTTTCATATGAAAGTGCCGAGTTAATACCGCTTTGTTAATGGTTGTACCAACGAGAAAAGGCAATATATATATATGTATATATATATATATATATATATATATATATATATATATAT
>DWAO01003233.1:0-14531 GCA_018230605.1 Heliconius congener | reverse complement strand
GCTTCACGCTATATTCCGGGGTAGGCAGAAGTAAACTTAGTGTTAGGACACTCCGAACTCGCATACAGTCGATTTTACAGTGTGACTGTAAACTGTACTTTGCGACCCTGCGCCCCGACTGACCTCAATCAATGTATTAAATATGTGTCATAATTGTGTACGATTAATGATAATAAATGAAAATATAAAAAATATATATGCAAGAAATAAATTTAATTAAATAGAAAAAATAAATAAAAAATATTGATGCAATAAAAAAATAAAAGAATAAATAAAATTAAAAAATATTTAAATAAATAGTTGGTAAAATGCATAATTAATAAATAATAAAATTATTCTGAAGAAAATGTGTTTTACAAGTTGTGCTTCAAATCCTGCTAAATAAATTTAAAATATATAAAATTTCTACGTTCCGTTGTTTCGGTTGCCGTGCAAAATGCTATTGCAAAACAAATTGTGAGTTAATTTTAAGTTACATTTTTTTTCATAGAGTAATGGAGTATGTAATGTAAAGATCCATGTACAAAACGTACGTTTATATGAAAGAAATAGATTTGATTTTAGTAAGTCGTATTTACATTCGCTCTAACTAATAAAATCACAATAACATTTTAGAAAAAGTTGCTGTCTGAGAAAATAATAAAATAAAAATAAATCCGCTTCACGCTGTATCATATACAGCGTAGGGACAGGTACAGGGTAGGCAGAGAGAACCTTGTGTTAAGACACTTTGTTCCCTACTCTCCGCCGAATTATTCGTAACAAATATTTTAATTCAATAAAATTTTCAATTAATATAAACTTTACTTTTTACCTTACTTTACAATTAATACGAGTACTTTGAATTACAAAATAAAATAATTATATAAAACATACTTAACTATAATACATAAAAAATAAATTAAGATAAATTTAAATAATGTAATATATACCTTTATCAATAAATACGTATAAATACAAAGGCCAGAGGGCGGATCAAGACTGTGATCTGGAACATGGGTCCGGTCTACGCAACGCTACGAAGCGCTACGAACTAGTAACGCTACGAATGCCAGAGGAATTAAATAGTAGGTATAAGAGCGAATTAGATCAATTTTATGAAAATTATTTCGATTCTTAACTAATTGTAAGTTTTATGATTTTATCATTACTATTTATTGTAAGCGAAATACAGAATATAATTTATTTACAAAAGTTAAATTACGTAGGTACAAGAATTTAAAAGTTAAATTAACATTTGAACTTTAAGTTATCAAGCCATACGAAATGTCCACGACACCCGCAGTATCCTTAAATGCTTGTAATATTTTTATTTTCAAGACAAATTTTGCAAACTTGTTTTTGAGAAAAAAAAATATTACGAACAAAATTGATTGGCAAGAAGTATATTATATTAAAAACGTCAATAAATAATACTTTTTTTGATATAATTTTTACCTTTCATTAAATAATGGAATACAAAATTTTTATTAATTTAATAAACATGATTAATTCAGTTACTAATTATGTTTAAGTTACTTTACTGTTGTTGAGTCATTTGTTTCAAATTTTCTTCTTCTTTCTTTACAAAATTTTGTATTGTTTAGAAAATAATGTTTCTATTATATCATATTTCTGGCCATAATATCTTTTACATTTATGTTGCCAATCAAAAATAATAATGAATTATCGTACATTGAGGCCGTCGTGGCCCAGGGGCACAGGAGTGTGACACTATAATGCGACAGTTGTGTTTCGATCTCCACTCCAGAAAATAAAATATTTATTTAAATTTATATTCCATTTCTTTGCTCTGGTGTCGAGGCAAAGAACGCCGTTGAGTTCCGCCACTCAACACGCAATGCCTCCAATTCGGCGTAAAGTGGGGAACGGAGTGCCTTAACACTAGGTTCCCGCTGCCTACACGTCTGTGCGGGTACAGCAAAAAAATCATTCTTTTCACAAGCGTAATACTTTTGAATAAAATAACTTAAGATAAATAAATATATAACTAAATAGGCGACAATATAAGTCTTAGATCTTAGTTTGTTTCATGTTTGAGACCAGTCGTGGTACACAAAGGGACACATACAATGATTGTAAATGCATCTGGTTGTGAGTTCGATCCCCGTTAGGGGAAATGAAATATTTATTAAAATTTATATTTCCATTTCTTCGTTCTGGTGTCGAGGCAAAGTGCGGCGTTGAGTTCGCCATTCAACAGTGCCTGGATGCATTACGTGTTGACAAAAAGTGTCCCCTCCACACTAGGTTCCCCCTGCCTACCCCAGCGTCGGATTTAGCGTGAAGCTGATTTCATTTGATTTAGATGTGTATCTGAATACTTATGGATAAGTTTCACTACTACGATGCACTATATATTGCTACTGCTTCTTCTGACGCCGGTCAGCGGTGGTTGAGTTGAGATTTTAATGGATATTCTTCTATTAGGTCCCACATAACTCTTTTCAAGACCGTAATGTTAAAAAAAAATCGTAAAAGAATTTGAGAAAAAAACGCCTGAAAAAATAAAAAACGAAACGAGTATAAGAAACTAAAAAATCGCACAATTACGCATTTCCATGCGTAAATAAGCTAAAGAGTACTTAATACATTGTTATTTATATCACAAGACAAGAGACAAAACACAAATAAATAATAAATATAATAATTTATATCAAGAAATCTTCATAAAACAAGAACAATGGTATATAAAACACAAGTTGGGCCATTCGTCAGTACTCTTGACGCGTTCGCAATATTCCTGATGTATTTACGTAGAAACATTTCAGCGCTTACGCTTTTAATAACTAAATGCAGGTGATGTTTGGGAGAGTTTGTGAGTTGTGGCCGTTGTGTGATAATTTTAATGTTGTATCGTTTTGGTAACAGCTGTCTCGGTAATTAGAGTGGGTTTGGTAACATATGTGTGCTTGTGTGTGTAGAAGGCGTCCGCTCTCGTGTAAGAACTTTCATTTTTCTTTGTATTCTCATTTTGATTTGCTTACCAACTTAAAAAAATATAATGATTAGAAGATGATTTCGTATTATCATTTACTTTTATTTAAATTCTGTTTTTTTAATTTTGGATAACATGTATTGAAATCGGACACCAAGTGTGACTGAAAACTCGACTGGTTGTGAGTTTTATTCCCACTCGAGGAAGTGAAATATTTATTTACATTTATATTTTCATATCTCCGCTCTGGCGTCGAGGCAAATTCGGCGGAAAGTGTGGTACAGAGTGTCTTAACACTAGCCTCCCTCTGCCTACCCTGCCGTGTGCGGGATATAGCGTGAAGCTGATTTGATTTATAACATATATTCGTTGTTTAATATTAGTCAAATAGTTGTAAAAACCGAAAAAAAGCATATTTTTTAGTATCTGTTGCAAGGGTGCAATTGATTACAGTAATTAAATATGTATTTGTTTAAAATTGATTTTTAAAAAATAAGTCTCGCTGAGTTTCTTGCGCCGGTTCTTCTCAGGTCTGAGGCATTAAATGAAGCATGTAACTTCTTATTTTGAATAAAATTATTTGAATTTGAATTTGATTGTTTGTAATTTTATTTTAGTTTCTTTTTTTAATTAACGCTGTATTCTGTATGTAGCGAGGTAGATAGAGGGAATCTAGTGCATACACTCCTTTCTCCATTTTACACCAAATTTTCGGCATTGCATAAAAATCTATTGCCCATTACGTGTTGAGTAGTGGAATTGCCTTGGCACCAGATTAAAGATATAAAAATATTAATAAATAATCATTCATTCAGCAGCTCCAAGCAGGAATCGAAATAACAACGCTTTACAGTCACAAGCTTATACCCTTGCGTCATGGCTATAAACAACAAAATGTCAATGGAATTTTAGTAACAGGTTTACTCTATTCAATTTATACAATATTTTACTCTTGACGTAACAATAATTTATGTTTGTGCATTCATATTTTTTCCAACTTCTCGCTTAATCTCACAGAGAAAACCTAATGTCAAGACACTCCATCCACTATCCGCTTTGATTTATACGACGTTCCTATACATGGATATCATATAACAATTACTTTATAAAGGGGTGTACTGCAAAGTTTATGAATTATTGCCAACTGGCTGTTAGCTACATTAGCTATTGTTTTGTTTTGGTATCAGGTGTGATATAAATTCAAAATATATTTGCAATATTAATTGTTATAAATAGAAGAAAGTTTTAAGTTATACTTTTATTAATTAGAATTATTCAATATTACTTAAGGCAGTCGCGGCGCACGAGCTCAAAGTGTGATTGTAAACGCGGTTCGATTCTCACTCCAGGAAAATAAACATTGAATATTTCCAATTTCTTCGCTCCGTTGTCAAGGTAAAGCGTGGCGTTGAGATCTCCCACTCTGTTCGGAATGCTCCAGAATGCTCCACGCAATGTTCAGAACTCGGCAATAAATAGGAAACGGTGTGATAAGGCACTAGATCAGTGTTAAGACACTAGGTTCCCTTTGCCTACCCAGCTGTGTGCTGGATACAGCATGACTTAAAAAAAATACTTAGAATTAAAGATTTAAAATAAAAAACCGAATATTTTTTCAACTTTTTATTTATTTTATAATATACCATTATTAACTTAAATATTGCTTGAGGCACTTAAAACAGTTTTAATTATAAAAAAATACATAAAACGAAATAAATAATATGTACATTACATAACATTCTATAAAATTAGTATTTAGAATAAATCGCGAACCCGCACGTTACGTCTCACAGCGTTATTGAATCCTTCTCGATATTGGTAGAACACATTGCTTGATGATATGGCGTCAGCTACTGCGTCTAGAAAAAAATATACCCATATTTATTTTTTGTATATTAATGTATATTAAAGCGCGGCGTTGAGTTCCGCCGCTCCGCATTCAATGCCTTCAGAATTTGGCGGAAAGTGGGGAACGGAGTACCCTGTTGTGTGCGGGATACAGCGTGATGCTGTAATGCATATAGGTCATCGTGGTGTGGCGGCATAGCAGCTAATTACAGATTTAACGGTTGTAGGTTCGATTCACACAGTGGAATGAATTATTTTTAATTTCCTCGTCGGTGAGAAAAGCTCGGTGTTAAGTTCCATCACCCAATGTGCTATGACGACAAGCGTGTGGGTGGTGATTGGGGAACAGTATCTGAACGCTAGGTTTTCTTTGACTACCCTACTGAATACAGTGTGAAGCTAAAAAAATACACGCCACATATTTAAAATGTATGTAAAATATTTAAAAAAAAGTTATGTAGTATATGTGTTTATTTTGCAAGCAAGAGATGTAGAAGAATAAAAATCATTGATAATTATATTTGGCATAGACGCTTATAATATAAATACATTATATAGTATGTTTTAAAAAGGCCTTTGGAGTTTGGTCGGCGTGGTAAATTTATTTAAGATAATAATGTTAAAGTATAGGCATTATTTTTTATTGTAAAACGTGTAATATCGAATAGACAGAAATGATATATTTTTTTTTTTATATATATAAATTCGATATAATTTAGCCAACGATGAAGATTACGACAACCATCTTAAACTAATTTCTAACGAACAGATTGACACGGAAATACTAGAAAAAATTACAAAAAAAATCAACAACACCTCACTATCTACATTAATAAAACATTAATCTACCGAATCCAACAGAAAACAAAAAACGAAGAGTCCTAACACTAGTTTCTCTCTGCCTACACTGTTATGATACAGCGTGACTTTACCTACAAAATATATATATATTAAAACCATATCATGTACCTACTCTATATATACATAAAAATATATTAAACACAAAGCGTTCACATATAATCAACTTGTATAATTACTCGTGGGCGGCGTGTTTGCGCACGCTAATAGCCCGCATTGTGACGGCGCCCGCCTCCACCGCGCCGCGCACTGTACGAACACAGGGTGTTGTATATCTTGTAGGGTTTCATGGTAGGGAAGAGTGGGATTTGGTCGTGAAAATTATTGAAGTTGTTGTTAATAACATTTAAAAGAGGTGACTGATATGAAATAATAAAAAAATGCTTTTTTTTTGCTGCAGTCTTCTAAAAATATAGAAAGCTAGTTATAATTTGTCCAGATTTATATATTTATTATTATTAAAATTTTTCTGATAGTGGCAACTGTTAGCAAACATTATGTTTGTAAATATTTTTACGAAATTGTATACAATTTCGTTCAAAAGTAGAGAACAAGAGATTAGTCGTGGCGCAGTGATACAAGCGTACGATGTATATGCCACAGGCTGTGGGTTCGTTTCTCAGTTTATCAAATGAAATATTTAATATTTTCATTACCTCGCTCTGGTATCGAGGCAACGTGCGGCAAATGAAAGTAGAGGACTCTTTTCTTCCCAACAAGATAATACGAAATATGAACATTATATTTTTTCATAAGCAAAGCAAACAAAAACAGCATACAAAACTTATCGTACGGAACCCTCACACGGAGGTCAACACGTAACTCTTAACCGACTCGCTTTAATAACCCAGCTTTTACATGAAAGAGCCGGTAACTAGTGTAGCATTTTAATTTAGCCGGGCTTTATGCGGACGACGGTGAATTAAAGGCGGGGTGATGAGAAGATCGCTTTTATGACTCTCATTCATTCCGTTTTTGTTAATATAATGCTTTTAGATTACATTCGTGGCATTTAATTTAACTTTTCGCGTGTATGTTGTTTTAAATATTGCGTGATTGAAGCGTGTTAGATTGTGTTTTGAATGATTGTTAATAATGTTTAGAAAACAGAGTTTTGTAAGTTTTGTTTCTTTTTCAGTTTCATGCCGTTTCCCGCAATTGGCAGGGTAGGTAGAGGGAACTTGGGAACTTAATGTTATACTGTAGACACTCCGTTCCCACTAACACACATGCGTTCCCCATTTTCCGCGGAATTATGGTTTCATTTGACAATATAATTTGGTATTTAAAAAAACGTGCTTGTGATTTTTTATAACGAAATAAACGATTTAAGGATTCTTTATAATTTTATAATTATAATTTGTAATTTTTCACAAGTTTTCATTTTTTAAATATGATAAAAAATCATTAAAAAAATATATACAAAATTACATACAAGAAACATCAACTACCTTCTATTAGTGTAGTATCTATAATATATATTAACCTGTTTTACGTTCAATCAAAACTGCCACTAAATCAAAATTTATACAACAACAAACCATTCCAAAATCCAACATCAGATATTTGTTTAAACATTGAACAATTACAATATCGAAAGATTAACATTATTGGAAATTAATAAATCCAACTCAATCACAAGTGGAAAACCAATTTAACATAATATAAGCTTGGAATAATAACATTTGGCTAAAATCGAGTGAGGTGTACAATGGAGGCCAAGTCAAACAACGAGTCGATCTCGCTTACAATTGGCTTAGAGCGCTTATTACAACTTGCTCCTTGGATTTTCTACGAGACGATAATAATGTATTTTGGTGTGTAGGTAAACTTTTGTGGTTTGCAAATGTTAATTTTGAACAAATTTATTTTAGATGATAAGTAGTAGGAATGTATATTTTTCTTCGTATAGACGTTTTGACAGAAAGAACTTAGTGTCGAGACACTCCTCCTTTTAGCAAAATTACCGAGATATTGCGTCTTCAGTGGCGGAACTCAATACTGCGCTTCTACCAGAACGAGGAAATGAAAAAATTATAATTTATCCGAGTGGCAATCGAACCCACGATCGCTGTGCGTCCTAATGAATGAATAACAAAATATTTATATTTATATAGAGCAATATTTATTTTAATTTTAAAAATAAATAGTACCATAAGCCCAACGAAATTCTTAAAATTCTTTAATTATCCTTCACTTCACTACTCCTTCACTCCGATACAGTATGAAACTCAGTTGTTTTTGTCATTCAACAATTATAATCAAAATGTAGTTACAAATTGAACCTTATAATATAATAATATGCTTTTGAAAAACATAACATAAAAAAAAATTAAGTTACCATATTTCGTAGCGCTGTCTACGAAAGTTTGAAGCATCGCCTTATATTTATTAAAATATTATTTTTATATATATATATTTTGTATCACGCTAGTAGTTCCCAATTTCCCATATGGTTCCCAATTTCTGTCTAATTTTCGAGACATTGCATGTTAAGAGCCGAATTCAATACCGTGTTTTTTCTTCTTATCTCAAGCCTCCCAAAACACTTACACACACCTAATACTTAATTTCTTGGTCAAATTGTTTATTAATAAGTTTCATCAGAATCAACAAATTCTAATATAAGTTACATCGGTCTCGTCAAAAGGAGGCGTTGAGGCCAAAGAACACGAAATGTATCAAGTAGGGTGTACTGGTCAAATGAGATCAAGAAGGTATAAAAAAGATCAAATGCAACAACTAAAATTCCCAATCCATTTGATTAATCAATTACTTATAACTCGCCGCTTATAATAAAACCCATTTATTAATAACCATTTAAAATAATAAATCAACATTTAAAATTTCTTAATATAGCATTTACCAAGAAAACAGCGTCGTGGTTAAGCTGTGAATTATCGTTTCTCATCCTGACGTGAAGCTAGCGTTGGCGTAAGATGAATTTTCGGTCTCTCCCATTACAAATCGCGTTGAGACCATTAAAGCAGTCGAGTTAACGAGCTGAACAGACATTTGTACTAAAGTGGTGGACATATGTGTGTAGTTATTTATATAATAAGAAATCATAATATTTTTTATGTAACTTGAGAATGTTTCTATTTTATTATGTTAAATATTTTTTTGCCCGTTGGAGGTTTAAAAAATATATTCACAATGTATCCTCGATATATCAGGGTCCGCAGATAGTGTTAAGACACTCTATTCCACGCTCTCTAATTCAAATTTTCTCCAATTTCCTCGAATCCGAACTGAATTCGAGACTACTTAATCTTTAAGCAGCGGTACTCAACACCATTCTCAACTTAATTACAAATTATACTTACATAAAAAAATCTTTAACGAAATGACAAACAGTATATCCACAGCCTATCAACAAGAATTAACAGCACAACGTCTATTAAAAGGGATCCCAGACCAAATTATAGATATAATATCTAAAATATAAATGGTCGACAATCGGGCAGACGGTGGATCAGGTGTTCGATTCCGGCGTTGACGGCGATGGATATTAACAACCCCTTCCCGGCGTAATTGAAAATAATAGGCCCACTTGTAACTTTATGTGATAATAGTATATTATACGCAATAACGCTACGGCCATGTTGTACGGTGTCGTTACTTCGATGACAAGTAAAGAGATTAAAGGAAAATTGCTTGGTATAGACTGGGGTATATGGGTTTGCTCGTTTGATTTTTTTTTGCTTTATATTTCATATTAATTGTAATAATTTTTTTTTGGAATATTACGATATATATTTTGTTTATTTCTAATAAATTAAAGGATATGTAATACAAATTTGCTCATTAAATTAAAAGTATTCGAATGTTGTTAATTTTTTATTTATTTTTGAACGGTAGTACTTATGACATGACCTTCTATTCATTTCTTGCATCCTATACAAGGGCTTGTCCCGATTAAAAATACGACAATCTCTTGTAATCAATTTTCTAATTCAATGAACGGAAACCAACAATCTGCGTCATTTAAAATATTGTGAGCAGGTTTTTCATCTAGACATATGATGACTAGATATTGAAACTTTATAAATATTACTATATAAGATTCATTGAAAAGATTAAAATTAAAATAGATCAATCATACCATGTTTTTGCACTTGAGCCACAGGAACGATACGCCCAAAGAAGTCCTTCTGTACCTGTAACAAACAAACAACATTACCAAATTACATACAGCAAGTGTAAAAATTGCCTTTCAATACAATAGGCTTATTACACTATGTTGGAACCGCGTCGCGTCGTACAATTAAAAAACACATTTGCCTCTAAATTGCTACTCCACGCCCGCGGCCCCACATCCCAGCTCCAATTAGAAATCACGTAGACGTTCCCCAACTAAGACCACACACCGTTATAACCTCTATTACATCACTATAAAGACTTTAATACTATGTATTACAACACTATAGGTGTATTACGAAACCTCAATATAAGAACCAAAACAAAAGCACTCGGATAATATTTCAAAGAAATATGACATGTATTTTAAATAAGCTAAGAGACTATTTTTATTTGTTTCGTCTTGTTCTTTTCTTATGCAATGAGTTGAGTTTATGTAGGTAAAGTTGAGTGTGTGTGAGACATCGTTAGTGCTGATTGTGGTAACGACGTTGTTACACCTGTTTTACGAGTGGAGCTCAGTGGCACTCGGCGGGATAGGTGTTACTGCGTGATGGAGATTTTATGATAATTAACGTGTGTGTTACATAAATATGCAAATATTATTTAAGAAAAAATTAAAATAGTTTGACGCTATATCCCACATACAGCAGGGTAAGGCAGGGGGAACCTAGTGTTAAGACTCTCCGTTCCACTTTCCGCTGAATGCGCGATGGCCTCAATATTATTTAATACTTATTCTAGAGGCCGGTTTTATAATATATGTTCTTGTACATTTATGTAAGTGATTGATCACAGTAAGGCGACAGAATAATAATCTTCAATAATTCACCAAAAATATGAAAATAAATTTTAAAAAATCAGCTTCACACTGTATCCTGTACATAGCAGGGTAGGCAGCGGAAACTAAGTGTTAAGACACTCCCGGCCGTTTCCCACTTTCCGCCGAATTCTGGAAGCTTGACGGAACTCAACGCTGCGCTTTGACCTCGACACCAGAGCGAAGAAATGAAAATATCAATGTCAATAAATATTTCACTTCCTCGAGTGGGGATCAAACCCACAACCAGTCGACTTTATAGTCATGCTTTGTGCCTTTGAGCCGACCGGCCTCAATATGAAAATAATTTAAAAAATGTAATAAATTTAATGTTTCATAGTACATTACAATATTTGAAATTTTACAAAATTGTAATTACAATTATTATTTACAAACATAAATAAACCAAGAGTTTAAACTCTTTTAAGAAACTTTGTTGTGTATTATACTAAAAGAATATTTTTATTAACGCCATGTATATTTATAATTTGTAATATAATGTAATATAAAACCAATAAATAAATAAGCCAAAATAAAAAAATAAAAAAAAATCTAATTACCGATACGTAATAAGAACAAATAAGATCGATCAGAAAACAATATCACAGCGGAGTCGGGGCAATAGCGAACCAATAACTTGTTTGTTATCTGAGTGAGATCGACAATAATATTGAAACGACGTCGTACACATTCGTGTGTAGAACAAGGAGTAGGATGCAGCGACAGTGTGGTTTTGGCACAAATATCTATACATATATATACACTAGATTCCCAGTTTCCCTGCTACGTGGGGAATACGACGTGATGTTAAAGAAAAATACTTTTTCGTTGCTGAGTGACTAACAGACACCGCACAGATTAAACTACTGAATTAAAAAAGTTGAAATTCGGCATTTAGGCAATGTAGAGGAGCATTAAGAAAGAGATTTTCGAAATTCCTACGGGAACGGAAACGGAACAGGTACCATTTTTCATCTTAAGTTCTAAGCAAAAACAGTTTCGGGCGACGACTAGATATTTAAAAAAAACATAGACAATAAGTATTATTAATAATAATAATAACACTTTATTGCACGTTTACAATTGGATTATACATTTGATTCACAAGTACATAAGATCAATGTGCAATGGCGGCCTTATCGCTAAGAGCGATCTCTTACAGACAACCAACAATATAGGATTAATGAAACAAAAACACAGAACGGTTTTTTTTTTTTTTTAAACATTTTTAAAGTGTTATTCCACACTTAGGAAAGATAAATACTTAATTAGAAAACGTATAAAAATTTGAACCGGAAATGTGATAACTTCCATATACACTATAATAATCACAAGTTTCAGATACATAATAACCTAATGAAATCGTAGGACGATAGCTTTATTCTCTTTATTCTTTTAGTCTCACGTCCTAATCTCTCATGTAGCAGTGGAAACCCCGTGTTAAGACACTCCGTTCCTCATTTCACGATGAATTCTGAAGGCATTGCCACCAGAGCAACGAAATGAAAATATGAAATGTTTCATTTCTTCGCCCGGGAATCGAAGTCACAACCTGTCGCATTTACACTACGTACACGACATGCCTACATTACCTACGACCCCAAAATGAATTCTCAAAATGATCGCCCATCGCTCGTGGGTGTACCACAGAATAACTTCATTCCACGACAATATTTCCGATTACAGCGGCTGGCGGCGGCGGTGAATCGCGACACACGGCCCTATAAATGCAATTTGCCGCTCATAAAAGTTATCCGCGCGTTACGACGTATCTACGTAACGCCCTCGCAGGTGATTGGCTACAAGTGTATTGACGATATAGACGGGTTATGGGGTTTTAGAATAATTGTGTTTTTTTGGAGGTTAAAACGCGGCTGGTTGTGGGTTCATTTCCCACTCGAAGAAAAATGAATTTATATTTCCATTTCTTCGCTCTGATTTCGAGGCAAGCGCTTAACACCAGATCAATGCCTCCAGAATTCGGCGGAAAGTGCAGAACGGAGTGTCTTAATACTAAGTTCACTCTGCCCCCACCCTGCTGTGTGGGATACAGCGTGAAGCTCTTTTCTTTATTTTGGAAATGCTTAATGATTATTTTTTGTTTTATAATGTTTTTAGAAAAATATAAAAGATTAGCACGTATTATATAAATTTAAGATAATACAAGAGAGAAATGAGATATTAAGTATGTTGTATGTTTTCATCCTTTTAGACCTGACTAATGTTGAAGTAAAGTTCTATATATATATATATATGTTTATAACTTCTCTTCTCTCTTTCTAATATAGGAGAATACAATTTATTGTATACATTATTGATGAGCAAGAAATAAAAATAGAAATGAATTCCTATTCGCAGAAATGAAAAATATTAATTCTCATTTCGTCGCACAGGTGTCACGGCAAAGCGCGGCGTTGAATTCCGCCACTCAAACGCAAAGCCTCCACGATTCGGGTAAAAAAGGCGAACAAAGTGTTTTAACACTAGTCTCTGCCTAACCAGCTGTAATGGGGATACTAATAGGGGGATTATAGCTAAAAACAAACAAACTTAAATACATAAATCTAGAACAAAATATTGCATCTCTAAAGTATATTTCAGACAACAGTAGTCAGTCAACACATTTTCCGCGCGAGTTCAGGCGGCGGGTGCAAACAATACAATCACAGCCAATCTGACGCGCAAATAGGAAAATAGAGTGCGCGCTGACGCAGGACCGGCCCGGGGCTGGCTTGTTTAAAATATTATTGTGAAATGGAAATTTACTCATTTACAACTTTAAATGTATATATAAGAGTGGTAGTGTCTATGTCTCTATATAGAGATATTTAACTCTTTTGAACATTTTGAGTAAGTTTTTTTGAA
Source organism: Heliconius congener (assembly GCA_018230605.1). Lineage (NCBI taxonomy): Eukaryota > Metazoa > Arthropoda > Insecta > Lepidoptera > Nymphalidae > Heliconius > Heliconius congener. The sequence goes on along the minus strand of DWAO01003233.1, from coordinate 1,062 downwards.
TATATTTTTTAATGTATGTGAGACTTTTGTGTTTTAATGTTAATTAATAAAGAATCGGCTGTTTACTGAATATAGCAGAGGGGGCTGTGGGAACCAAGTGTTAATACACTTCGTTACCCACGAATTGCGTATTACTCACCCACTCCGCCACTCGGCGGAAAAAAACCAATAATTCATTCTCCTGAGTGGAAATCGAACTCACAATAATAGCATTTACAGTCAAACGCTGTACCGCTGCGCTACTTTTTTTTATATTTTTATTTTTCAAATGAAAAGTCAATAAAATAAACATTTTAGAGAACATGATAATAATATATATATTTTGCTTATTGTTAAATTTAAAATAGCTTATAATAACTGTTTACAATATATGTTGAAATATTTATGTAGTATATACTACATAGACTTAAAAAATATGTATTTATTAAGGCTAATTTTCATATTAAAATGACATTCAATTTAAAAATATTTGGATCGGTTCTTTATAATTTAAATAGATACTTAAAACGGAACACATAGACAAAGAAACAAACACATAAGAAGAAAACAAAAAAAAACCACATACATATAATGAATCTAAAACATAAGAAAAAAATAAATAATAATTTGTACCACATACATCACCAAGTCCGCCCCAACCCAACTATCTTTCCAGAGCCCTAGATCGTATCGTATACGAATCCTTTGGAAAGCTGAGCAATTTTCCGGCGGTCATTTTTCATTGTTTCCCAGATCCCGAGCCCGGGGGCGCAACCGATACTTATACGAGTATGCCAGTAAATACACACTACTTACGATATTGTGTTTACGAGACGCGCGGAGGCTATTTTCAAACTTTTTATATGGAATGGAAGATAAATTGACAAACTGCGATGGAGTTAGAGGGATTCGGATGGTTTATATGTAAATTTTGATTGGTTTTTTTTGTTTGAAAGTAGTTTATTGGAGTTTCTTGATGATTTTTTCATTGTTATATTTATTGAACATGTAATAAATTGATTTTGATCATATTTTTTAAACATTTTTAAAGTGTTAATCCACACTTAGGAAATATAAATACTT
>DWAO01003232.1:0-14533 GCA_018230605.1 Heliconius congener | reverse complement strand
AATTCACCCCTAAGGGTGCAAATAAGCGGGCGAAGCCACGCGCGCCCACTAGTATTATATAATATCGATAAAACATCCACATTATACTCATAAGTACATATTTTTCAAATAAGACTTGGTCGATAAATTCACGCCGTCTTCATCCTACATGTATCTAAGAAGTAAATAACATTTTGCAAAATATACTCGCTAAGTATAAATTAAGTTCGTTCGAGCTTAATAATAAAATAATAGACGAGGCGGGCTTGTATTTTGTCTTGACTTACCTCTGGTAATTGTGTTGTTGGTTGTGCATCAGAGGTTGCGTGGGCTGGGCCAGTAGAAGCTGTTTTTGCTGTTGCTGCCTCTGCAACATTTGTTTTCCGAATACACCGTATCCAAATCCGTAAATCTCATCCTCTTCCTTGTCTGTTAGACAGCTCGAAGGCTGTAACAAATAGTTTTATAATATAATCAATTTACTTTTTTGTTTTATATATTGATTTTTTTTAAGTTTCAATTTTGCTTCATATATGCTCGTATTATTTTGTATCTTACTTTACAAGACCATATAAAAAAAATAGGGAAATGGGATTTTGACTTAACAAAATGTCTCTTTATGTCTCTTAGTATATAACTCTTAATTAATATGTATCTACAAAAAGTTTAATAAGATTTGTCGTTTGTTATTTTTCTGTTCTTATTTTTCTCTTTACGTTTTATTTGTTTTAATTTTTATAAGATTTTGTGGTTGAAATTAAGCTTTCACTTATTTACATACTGCAAATATAAATAATTAAAAAGAATAAGGAAATTGAAATAAAATGGATTTAGATTAATTTATAGTTAAAGTCCCTAAATATGGAAAAATTGCTTTCATCTAAGCTACTAAGGTGCAATATTTTTTCATCTTTGTCTTTCAGAGGAAAACTAATAACAGAAATAAAATTCCAAGCAAAGTTATAACTTTTTTAATTTTGTTTGCGTGGACTATAAAACGTAAAATTCCGTTTCATTTTCGTTCACGTAGGTATATCCCCTTAGAGCTCCCTTATATCGTCCAAGGCCTACATGTACATATACATATATGTAGATACATAATATACAAGCACAATTTATAAAAAAATATTTGTATAATAAAATAATTTTCATCGAAACACAAAAAGGAATATCTTATCAATTCTTATTAAATGTACATAAATATTGATACTGATATGATAAGAATATATCTTTTTGCGATTTTTAAAAGGGGCTCTTGAACCGGATTAGGCACCCGATGTTTGAAAAGTCAGGTCTCCAAAAATGTATAATAATAATACGTATAATAAGTTATGCCATTTTTTTCCTTACCGAATATTTTCCAGGCACATAAATTGGTTGAGAATGGGATGTTGTCAAGTTGTTCAAAGCTAATGTACCAGGACTGGCTGATGGAGGTGTTTGAGGAGTACCAGTACCCCCTAGCACTCTCATCCTAGGAGACATTTCATCCCATTCGTGTCTTCTCAACTCCTCGAGATGGTCCAGAACATCACCGTAATGTGTGGAGAATAAATCTGCGTAACGTGATGCTAATCCTTCGAGGTATCCTCGGTCTCCATCCTAAACAAAAAAATATAAATTAATAGAAATAGTTTAGTATTATTAGCAATAGGGATTCCGATCTCGCAAGCATTCATTGTTTTTGATTTATCTATATATGTCATTGTTCCATATTATGCTTGTCATAGATTGATAACATTTTATTATGATATTAAATCCAAATATGATAATTAATTTTCGAGTTTCTCATTTATCTCAGTATTCTCATTTTAAGTACATATGTACATTTACACGTAAGAAATAACAATGGGTAGTTAAAATTTTATATCACTCCAAGAAACCAGTGTAAACCATCATAATTTACAACCATTTCTTTTAAACAATTGCGCATGTTTATTAAGGGGTAAAAACTTGTTATCCCATGGAGAGAGCTCGTAAAGAATTAGAAGCGCGTACTATTACTGGTTTTAAAAGTTACATTCTGCTAATTACATTGCCTATTAAAGCCTGAACGCGGGCAAAGTATAAAAAACCGTAATTATCTGGCGCCTAGAGACCTATTTGCTTGGAGGTCGCTTCCTTCCACGCAATTTCCGCCAAACCCCAAAAAAAAAAAGAAAAAAACAGGAGAGTAATACTGAACAATTAAATACTGTGGGGCTAAATTATATAAGGAAATTTAAATTAGCCATGCTAAAAAGATTGCTTAAATGAGGGTAATTCATTAAAAGTTTCATTATGGCGCTGGCGGTGTAGTAAGATGTTGGCTCCAGTGAAATATTTACACATGCGTAATATTTTGTTAAAATGAGGTTTCTTTATTATCAATTAGTACTCTACAGACTATATTACATTATAATTTTAGTTAGTTACATTTAATTAAATTATAAATTTTATCTAGTATTAATACAAAAAGAATACAAAATAAAGCAAGCCTTTTTTCCTGTAAAATTATATGAGCTTTGTCATTTGATAAAAAAAATATTTTTTAAAATATAAAACTTATGATATTGAAATTTAATTAATTTAAATTATCACAAAGATTAGTAATTAAGATAGCCTAATAAGGATAAAGGATAAGTAATGGTTGTAAAAAAATTGTACCGCACTGGTGTTTAGACGTACTCAACTGTAAGCAAAGATTAGCATTTCCTGGGCAATTTCAGACGATAAATATTATCTTAACGGAACTACACAAGGTATTTAAACAAGACGATGTTGGTATGCGGGATCGAAGTTAATGGCACAAAGAAAGTTTCATCGACTCACGCTGTAGACCAGGTAAGAAAATAAACGAAACGCCCACCGCAGTAGCCAAAGCCATTTCATTATGACTTACATACAACTACAACAACTACCATTAACGTTCGATGGGATGTTTCCATCTTTTCTACTTTCTAGCAACTACATATGAAATTATAAATAAAAGTAAAAATTTCCATTAAATTTTATGGTTAAAAATTTACAGCAATGTTAAAATAGAAAGGTAGTTTACAAAACAACATAAAATATCCTTCACCACACTTTCTTGGCAAAATAACAATTTGCCAGAAAATATATTGGCAAGCTCCTCGTTCAGTCATTGTGAAAATATGGATGGAGATTAAGTGCACCACAATAAAGACAGTACTGCCATGCCAAATATCTGAAATGGACAATAAATATAAATAGAACAAAATCAATCAATACGCTTGAAGGGTAGTCAATGTAGCTAAATGAAGATAGCTTGGAAGTTAAGACGTCGAACAGGATGCTATCCATCAATACAAAAAGAATCAGCAGCTAGCCACTGGAGAAACGTACTTAGAATTCAACCAGTCGCGTCGAGTCAAAGATGGCCGAGGGTTTATTTCCATTTTTAAATGAGAGCGGCTGAGAGCTTTGTCGGCTCCGAGTTTGTGCTTCGCGTTTTAAGTGGATTAAATCGCTCCACGCTCGTAAAACCGACAAGTGGTTCAGCTAAGAATTCAAGTAACCGTTCGGCTTTTGCATGAGAAAGTGCTCGCGGGGCCTCGCTTCGCACTTACTCTGCGCAATTTGATGCGACCAGTTTGTTTATTTTTTTCCCTACTGTGCAAATCGTGGCCGATTCACATCTAAGCGGGCTGCCGTTGCTTTGTGAATACTCAATGAAAGAAATTCATTACCGCTATCTCCCGATGAAGCTCTTTCCGGATTAACTGCCTGTCTGATCTTTAAGGATTATGTTATTTACACGTAATTGTGAAACATTTTATGGAGGCTCACTTTGTGTACTTATTGCGTAATTTACTAAAATTAATATAACCAACAGATACTAGATATTTTTTTATATTTTTTAAGATTTTTGTTGAATTCATACTTAAAAGTATATTTTTCGCATTGAAGATTTTTCACATTTTATTTTAGTTTCAATAAGTTCAATTTGTCGCATTTACTGATCATCGCATCTGAAGCTCTGAAGAATTTCATTTAACATAAAATGGGAAATATAAAAAAGCAGGGAGAATAATATACTTACTTTTAGTCTCACGTTATATCCCGCACAAAGCGGGATAGGTAGAGGGAAGCTGGGAACCTAAAAGTAAAACACTCCGTATCCATTAACAGACTTCCGTTCTCCCATTTTATTTTTAAATGAATAATGACAACCAATATGTGGTACACATATAACCATAATAGAAAATCGTATAATCCTTCCACTTTTATGCACTTTTGCAAAACACAATTCATTTCCACTTAGAATTAAAAATAGATATATAGTACACATGAATGAAACTGAGTTAGATTTAGCGAAATAAGGGGCAGGTGATACCGCACATAAATCCTCTTTGGACGTCGCCTTTGCTCGGCACGCGGAACATTGTCTTATTGTGCTACCGTCTCTTGTTTTGTTCGTCGACTGCGTTATTTCGGATTTGCAATCTCTTTATAGGACCATTTCTCTGCTTCTCCGATAGAAGCGTTCGTTTTTCATTTCGTTTATTTCTAAATTATTAATTGGATTATGAGCAATGTTTGATTTTCGTTAAGTTTGTTGTTTTATGAATTTCGTTTAAGAAAATTGGTAATGTCATAAATTGTCAAAATATAATTAAATCAACTTTAGGATAAAAAAAATAAATGTTTTGTTAAAGATTTTTTTAATTACATTTAATTTTTTTTTATCTGTGAAATTTAAAAAAAAAAGTAAAGAGCACTTTATATATCCATTTATATCGTATATATACTATTATTAACTTATATCCTATACAATAATTAATATCGTAACTAATCCAAAGTGGGCAACAGAAGTATATTAATGATAATAGGGTGTTTTAAAACAAGGTTCCCAGGTTCCCTCTGCCTACCCTGCTATGTGACGGATACAGCATGAACCTAATAGAAAATCAATTTAAAAAAAGTTCCATAATAATATAAACAATATTTTTAGTACGTACAAAAGATCAATGAGCCTGAGAAGCGTTGCTGCGGCTTACCAATTCAAGTAGCTTCTATATTCTCCATTCATTTCCTTACTTTTTACTTTTTGCTCTTTGCCAATGGCTTGCAATGCTATTTTAGCTTTGTGATATCTTAATAGCGTTCGCAATTTCAATCACTAAATAAACTTGGCTTAATGTATCGTTTTGTGGCCAGATAATCATTTATAAAAATCTATTAAAATTTATGAGGCCGTAGTGGCGCAATGACCTAAGCGTGTCTGTAAACGCGATGGGTGTGGGTTCAATTCGTATTTGGTGGAATTAATTAATTATTATTATTTCAAGGTAAGAATCTCCATACCTCCATCTCCATCTGCAGCCTCCATAATTTGGTGGATAGTGGGGTAAGTAAGTGGCTTAATGAGAACAGACTGTCTTGAGACTAGGTTCCCGGGTTTAATCTGCCTATCTTTGTTTGTGTGGTATACAACGTAAGGATAAGAAAATAGAATGTGTTATTGTGTAAAATTGAAGCAGTAAATATATTATAATTTTATAGCCCTGGCATCTTTAATATTAGATAATTCTCTCTAAAACTCTCACTTATATGAAATGGAGGATATGAACCACGATAACAGTTTTAAAGATATGTTTTTTTATTATTTATAAATTTTATTACTTTATTCATATATTATACCTCCCTTTTCCTACCCTGCTATGTGTGGGATACAGTGTGAAGCTCAATAATTTTAGAAAGATATATATATAGGTACTTAATTTATATTTCATTTTTATAAGTTTTTTTAAGTTATAATCAATTGCATTATGACATTGCATATATGTAAATATTTTGAATGTTAAACAAGATAATAAGGAATTTAAATCATATTCCTTCGATACTACGGAGTAGATTTAGTTGTATGATTCAAAAATAAATTATAGTGGCCATTGAGGGCATCGAACCTGATGGTATATGAACTGTTAATAATAAAGGGAATGTATTATACGTCGTGTTTTGAAAACATAAAATTGTCACGGTGCGTCCTTCTATACGGTGCGTGGATTTACTTACGTCTTTTGTTCATATAGAAAGCTTGAGGTCGAGGCTTGTCGTGGCGCTCTTGTGCCCCAAGCCCCTGTAAACGCAGCTAGCTGTGGGTTCGATTCCCACTATGAAATGAAATATTTAACATTTTCATTTTCTCTCTCCGGTAATGAGGTATACCGCGGCGTTGAGTTCCGCCACTCAACCTACAGAACCTTCAAAGTTTGGTAGAAAGTGTTTTACTGGGAAACGGTGTCGTAACGCTGTGTTTCTATGTTTGCACAGCGTGAAGCTAAAAGAAGAGAAAATAACTAAATGTACCTTTTGTTGCGTATTTTTAAGAGTAACATATTTTTTCAACTAACTACCATACTTGTTTGTAAGTTTTTTACAAGGTATTATTTTATAACTTAAACTATAGGTGTTATCGCTATCGATTTTGGATCTCCACCTTAAACTGCTTTCACATCATGAAATCTCAATAATGACTCACGTGCATAAGAATGCAGCGTTATCACGTTTGGCTAGCGGTATTTTTATTGAACATATGAATAAAAACATCACATACTTTATTAATATAATACTAAGGTTTGAAAAGGATTCAAGGAGAAATAACTATATTAAGAAAAAATACCAGTGGAATACGAATACGTGAAGGTTGTCAGCTCAAATCCTTCTAAGAGGTAATGGGGACATACAGTATCTACCAATTGCGAACTAAATATGACTTTTGTATTTCTACATTGCCCAACGGAAAGAAATAGAAAAAAATTGCAAAAAGTACATTACTATGATGTTTCGGGAGCATGACATTTTGAAAAACTATGTAGTTAAATTAACTAAGTAGTTCTATGATTTTATTATAGTAATTTCTATTTTTTTTATAAAGGCGTTAAATATTTTTCTTTAAGTATAGTGCATGAGCGACACCGTAAACTCTTAAGACATTAACATTTAGATTGTCGGGAATGTAAGCGAATTTTCAAAGTAAAACTCTTAAGCATTTCGCGTAAAGTTTTTGCTCCTACAATTACTCTTCTGTGCAGTCTTATGCATAATAATTAAACCTTAAAGTGAATGAATACAGTCATTTCTAATTATAATTTGAATTTTATTTAGAGTCGTATAAAAATACTTATATTTTTTTTCAGCTTCACGCTGTATCCCGCACACAGCAAGGTAGGCAGAGGGAACCTAGTGAACACTCCGTTCCCCATTTCCCACCAATTTCTGGAGGCATTGCGTGTTGAGTGGCGGAATTTAACGTCGCGCTTTCTCGTCGACACCAGAGCGAAGAAATGAAAATATAAATGTATTTATTTCATCTCCTCGAGTGGGGATCGAATCCACAACCAGTCGATTTACAGGCACAATTTGTGCCCCTGCGCCACGACTGGCCTCATATTCTAATACCTTAAATATACATTTTAAGATAACTAAGTATATTTAACAAACAAAATAGAAACTCATTTAAATGCGATCGAATTCAAGAGCGAACTTGGTATTAAGGGATTAAAATGCAGAGATGCTAAAGGTTTAAAATGTTTCAGGTACGGTTTTGAATAAAAAAGTTACAATGAACTGGAAAATATAGTTTTCCATATCATTGGTAAAATTAAATGACAGTATGTTTATTTATAAAATATTCTAAATAATTTATAGAATAATTAGTTATAAATAATAAATTATTTTTAATTTTTTCTTATTTTCTTCGACACTCCCCTTTCATTATATTCATTACTCATGCAAATTAATCACAACTTATTAAAAGTAATGCTAAATAAAAATATTTTTAAAAGGAAAACGATAAGATATTTTCAAAACTTTAAAATTATAAAATTATATTAAATTAATTTATTTAAATATAAAATTGAATTTCCAAAATAATTGCAACATTTACAACACCACCAGTACGTCGTGTTCAGGACCAAATTCAAGTTGTAATTTTAGCATTATGTTTTGGTAGCATCGCTTTTGTTGGCATAATCTAGCTAAATCCTATCGTTTCTATTCTCTAAGCGTGTGTTAGTGGTATAAACATAGCATTTAAATTCAATGGCAGATACTGTACCTTTTGCTGCCGCGATGGACAATTTATGGTCCGTTTTTATGGTGTTTCTTTGACTTGTTTGGGTTTGTTTTTAATAATTATTTACTTATTTTTTAAAATACTAAGTATGATGTAAATATTGTAATTGTAAGTACAATAGATATTATATCCTTGAAAAACTTAAAGTTAAAATAGTTATATTCATTAAACATTAATTGAAGCCAGTCGAGGCGCAGGCGCACAAGGGTGTGACTGTAACGTGGTTGTGGGTTCAATCCAATATTTTCACTTCCTCGCTCTTGCACTAAGGCAAAAGCCCGTTGAATTCCGTCACTCTACAAGTAATACCCCGAAAAAATTGGGAGCGGAGTGTCGTAAGCCTAGGTTCCCTCTGATTTACCTGCTGTGTTTATTTTTAAATTATATATCAATAAACATTAATAATAAAAACTTTTGAGCAACAACGTAAGAAATAAAAGAACTAAAACAATCATAAACTCAAGTAGCACCGCTAGTATCGTCGCCTCGAGATCTATTTTGAAGTGATATCCAGAAAATCGCATTGTAAAAGTAAGTACTTTAAGTGAAGCGGAAATGTAAAATCTATATCGGCGGGAATTGAGTTTTGAAATTCTAGATGATGCACGAAGTATTCCCACGATAATAAAATTATACGTACGTCGCGTCTCGTCTTCTATATTTGGCGATAATAAGATAAGACATAGGAGAATTTAATCGCAAAACGGATATGTTGTCTATATTATATTATGTCTATATTAGAATATTATTTTGTAGAGTAAATAAAATATATATATATATATATATATATATATATATATATATATATATCAGCTTCATGATGTAGGGTAGGAAGGAAGAACATAGTGTTGAGACACTCCGTTCACCATTTTCCGCTGAATTTTTCGAGGTATTGCGTGTTGAGTGGCGAAATTAACGCCGAACTTTTGCCTTGTTTCCAGAACGAAAAAAAGAAAATATTAAAAAATAACAATTTATTCCCCCGAGTGGGGGTCGAACCCACAACCATCGTGTTACATTCATGCCATTATTTTCCTGCTACTACTAAGACGGCTTCATAAGTTAAACAAAGCTAATAATACCTAAAATATGTTTGAACCTACGCTCAAATCCAAGTAATTGGGAAAGCTATCACATATTGCACTTAATATTTAACAACAATGTTATTAAATTTATGTATTTTTTAAAATAAAGCCTTGTTGAGTCAAATTGAACAAGCCGTTCAGGGTTGACTATGACGAATGACTTTTGAAAAGCCACTCGATTTGACCGAAAATGTGTTAAATTTCCTGATAACTTATCAGAATTTTTTTACGTGTTTTAGTTAGTAGCTAATAGTAATTTAAGTTAAGAGATTTAAAGAAATAGTAATATAACCTATAAAAACAGTACAAAGCACAGTAAGTGCAAATTAAATCTTTCGTTTCGTTACAAACAAACAACAAGTAGGTTTTTCTTAGCTTCACGCTGTATCCAGCACACAGCAGGGTAGGCAGAGGGAACCTTGTGTTAAGTCACTCCGTTCCCCACTTTCCGCCGAGTTCTGGGGGTATTGGAGGAACTCAAAGCCGCTCTTTGCGTCGACACCAGAACAAAGAAATGAAAATATAAATATAAATAAACATTTCATTTCCTGGAGTGGGGATCGAACCCACAACCAGTCGCTTTAACAATGACACGTTGTGCCCCTACGCCACGACTGGCCTCAACAAGTAGATATTCATAAATTAAAATTTAAACATCAACTTTTTTACATATAAATATAAAAAAGATTTATAAACTCAAATTGGCCATCATAAATTATTCAACACCCACATTCAAGTGTCAAAACGTTTAATTATAATTAAAAATAATATGTAGCATCGTATTCGTCACTCAATAATTCATCCGAAAATCCAAATAAAAGGTAGCTAGCTAGTCTAATTTTGGGACGTCCAATACGTCTACAGTTAGTTTAGCTTATGCGAACGATGCCGACATCTGTTGTCTATTTTGAGATTTGTCACTGTTTAGACGATTGTTTGCGCCGGAACTTAACGGGAACCCCTTTTTTACTACCGAATTCTTGGGAAAATCAATACTTAATGTATCATAAGATGAATTAGGTGAAGTATTTCGCGGTGCAAGAGTGTGACTGTAAACGCGACAGGTTGTTGGCTCGATTCTCATTCGAGGAAATGAAATAATAAACATTTTCATTTCTTCTCTCTGGTCTCGAGGCAAAGCGCGGCGTTGAGTTCCGTCCCTCAGTACATTGCGTACTGAGTGACGGAACGCGCCTCTAGAATTCGGCAGAAAGTAGGCTCCGCTCGAGTGTCTTAACACTAGGCTACCGTATCTTTTTTCTCATTTAATTTAATACGATTTTTATTTTAATAATTCTAAAATATAAAAATAAACTAGTAAATACTGCGCTTGAATCTTTATACCGAAAATGTAAAAAACAACAAAATAAATAAATAAATTCTAAACATAATATACGTATTTTGAAACAATATAACATTATTCAACAGTCACGAAACTTAGTTTACTTTGTTAATTACTTAATCAACGCATTTAATCAAATCAGTACCAACAACTACATAGTGCTTGTTATCTTAATGACGAGAAGGTTGTTCAATTTAAATGTCACATAACTGAATAGCTTAGCTTTCCCAAGCATTATATGTACTCTTATCTAAATAGCTAAAAAGCTATAGTAGGATATGCAGAGAGATCCTAGTGTTAAGACACTCCGTTCACCACCTGCCGCCGACCACCTTTTGCTTTGTAATTGATGAATATAAATAAATAACTGGCTTTGGTTATAACAATTATAGTAAAACAAATGTGGTAACGCAAAATAAAGCGAAGCTGTCTCTAACAAAAAATATACGTAAAGCCTTCATAATTCCAGACTAGCATTAATACAATAAAAAAACGAATAATTTGGGGACTGTTTTCGGAATTGAATTGCATTTAAGGCGAGTTCCTCCCATCCCTTATCGTCCCGCTTTGTCCTCCACCATTAAGCTAATTTGAATGGTGCACAGCCTCAAAAAGCTCTTGTTCGATAATACTTTTCTTTTATTCCAGTTGCCGCCGGTTCAATGTTACAGGGATTGCATTTATTTGACGCAGTAGAGCATTGATGGCGGCGAAACACAAACCGCGTCGGCACTTTGAGAATGAATATAAAAAAATTACCAAAAAAAATATTCCACTGGAGGTAATGAGTTATTATTTATTAATGTTTTCAGTTCCATGGCAAAAGCCCGGCGTTGAGTTCCGCTACTTAATACGCCATGTCTCGAATAATTGGACGAAAAGTGGGAAATCAAGTGTCTTGACACTATGTTCCTTCTGCCTACCATGCTTTATAATTTGCCGAATATAAATTCTTATTTTAAATTCCAATAAAGATATTTTTAGCTAATTTTATTTAAAATAACTCTAAAACTGTTTACTTATTTAAAAATACCAAGAATTAAAATCAAACTTTGTATTATCATATTACACAATATATTCAACTGTCAGTTAAAAAATGTGAAAACGTTAGCGTTAGGCAGAGCCAAAAACCATCCCAAAAAGATGGGATCAGATAAACGACGATTGCAACTGTCGACACATTAATTAATAAGTTTTTTTAAATGCATTTCAGATCTTAAAGTTAAGAAGTTTAAGTTTAAAATAAATATCGAGATCTGAGGAACGCCTAAGAAACAACACCGTGGGCGAAACCAGTGACAAACGACTCTTTCTGTCACAGCGGTGATAAATAACTGATTATGTTACACGCCATTTTGCCTTTATAATTAATTGATAACTGTTATCTATACACAATTAGATCCGCGACAGAATTTAATTAATGCTATTAAATTTTATGTCATAGGCCGTCGTGGCGCAGGGGCGCAAGGATGTGACCGTAACGCGACGGTTGTAGGATCCCCACTCGATTGAATGAATTATTCTTTAATAATATTTACATTTCTTCGCTCTGACTGACACCAAAGTAAAAAACCCGGCGTTGAGTTCTACCACTCAACACGCAATGCCTCAAACATTCGGCTGAAAGTAAGGTAAGGTGTGTTTTAACACTAGGTTCCCTCTGCCTAACCTGCGATAAACGGGATAAAGCATGAAGCGCATTTATTTATTATTTTAAATTCTATATCTTTACTCGCTTAATGAAATATAGCACAATCATTACGCAAACAAATGGAACACAATCCGCGGCTCCACATGCACCCCGCGGCTGTTATTTTACTTCTTTATTATTTTATTCGAGTTGCAAGCGCAAAGTGGCTTTCGTTTTTATAGTTTTACTTTTCGACCGGTTTTCACGGTAATAAATTCCATGGACTTTAAGCGAACATGCTTGATCCCGGGAAGCTACTTTATTTATATTAGTTGTGGTCATTTGTTACTGTTGAAGATTGAATGATCATTTTTAATATTAAACGAGAGATAAGATATGTTTGGAAATATATTATGGTATTATTAATATGAGGTCTTTGAAGTTTAATTCTACGTTAATTTTAAGTGTTTCTATAACAATAATAATAATATATTTTCTTATCAGCTTCACGCTTTATCCCGCACACAACAGGGTAGGCAGAGGGAACCTACCTTTCTGCCGAATTCTGGAGGCATTGCGAGTTGAGTAGCAGAACTCAACGCCGCGCTTTGCCTCTACACCAGAGCGAAGAAATGGAAATATAAATTTAAGTAAATATTTCATCTCGTCGTGTGGGAATCGAACCTACAACCAGTCGATTTTACAGTCACACTTTGTGCCACTGCTCCACGACTGGCCTCATAATAATAAATATAATAATAAGTAGAGAATAATGTTAAACACTAAAATAGTTCAGTTATTTTTGTACCAGCGCAGCGGCTGCTATAGTTAATTGCCGCATTTTTTTCGCGCCTGACTGCCACGGGTTTTGTAATTTGTCTTTCTAGAAATGAGTCGCGTCGTCGATCGTAGGCGACATGTAGATACCGATCGTTTTTTGTAGACACCCCACCCATTTCGGCTGCCGTAAATAATGTATGGGAGAATACCCCAGAGAGAAGTTAGACGAGCAATTACGGTTTTAACTGTTGAGACTTGAAACGTCAAACGTTACTTTTTTTATAGAGTTTCGCGCTGATGTTTCAGTATTCTTTTTTCGTTTTAAAGTTATTTCAGTGAGCGAAGTAATTCTTAACACGCAATGCCTCATACAATTTGGTAGGTTCCCTATAGGTTCCCTCTAACTACTCTGCTGTATACAGTGTGAAGCTGATTCTATTTCAGTTTCAAGTCATCCGTGATTGATTAAAAATACTTGAATAATTGAATACAAATCGAAAACGCATTGAGGTCACATTTCAGCACGACATGATGCAATCAATATTTTAACGTACAGTACCTACGGTTACGGTTGACACGGCCACTAAAAAGATTTACGTTCGCCTTTTACTCGTTACGTTACTATATTTACGATTGCTCTCACGCATATTAAGGTTTGTTACGATGTTCGTGACCTCGTAGTCAGGTATTATTAAATTCCCGATACTAACCTTATATGAAAAGATAATGTGTATAATGTAAAAAATCTCTCTATCTCTATCAATCTGTTTTAAAATGCTGTGAATTTTATTTATATTTTCTTTACTGATCAAATAATATGCTCAATTAAATAAATGTGTATTCGTATAAAAAAAATATATATATATTATATATTATATTATATATTTTAAAAAGTTTTCTTGCTCCTCCGGTCTGAGGCATTAACTTTAGTGGAAAATTATTTGTTCAAAAAATGAAACATTTAATTAAACAAAATTGAATTTGACATTGGTAGTTTAAAAAAACAAAATAATAAGTCACTAAATTACGTACCCATATAATACAGTACATATATAAAGATAGAATGTAGCATTTACAAATTACGATTCATTCTAACAGAATGCATTCAGTAATAACTCATTATACAGATAATAAGACTTTATGACAGGGTTTACTGCTGTGATGTGTCATTTGAAATTCAATTACATTGTATTTTAATGTTCATGTAACTTCATGTTTTGGTTGAACTCCGGATATATGGTTTAAGCACTTCAAAGGGGCTACTATCGAAATAGTTTTTTTTTTCAGCTTTACGCCGTATCCCGTATATAGTGGGAGTCCAGAGTTAAGACACTCTGATTCCCATTTTGCTTCGAATTCTAGAGGCATTGTGTGTTGTGTGGCGAAACTTTTCAATTTCATTTACATTAGAGCGAAGAAACGAAAATACTTAATATTTTTAAATGTGTATTTAAAAATATTAAGTAAGTATAATTGTGACCACAGATTACTGCAAAGTGTTCGAAACGTCGAGTTTTTAAAATATATAATCCCAAATAAACGCGATTAATAAGTTCTTTGATTTTCACGATTATTACACATATTAAATGAAACTTATTTAACCGGATTAATCGCGTATATTTAAGATTTTACATTTT
>DWAO01003231.1:0-14534 GCA_018230605.1 Heliconius congener | reverse complement strand
TATATATATATATATATATATATATATATATATATATATATATATATATGTTTATATATATATATATATACAAATTACAGACAGACATTTTACAAATTTTATTTTAGTCACTAATATACATTTCATAAAAATAATCTTTTAAATACAATTACATTATTATCAGACTGGAGGAACAAAGTCTTCATTTCAAGAATCTTACAATTATGCATTCGAGACAACATTAATCGGATTTATTTTAATGTTTTCGTACAAATTTCAACTCTTTGCTACCAATATTAGAGTTTTATTCAGCGTAAGGTGTAAAAAAGTAAACGTGGTTGTCTCTTGTTTTAGTATAGCTTCTTATATGTAGAGTCGCCATAAGTCCCCTTTTTTTGTATGGACAAAGTCTTTTACAATACAAAAGAACGTTTGGAGCTTTCAGATGAGTTAATTATTTTATAATGAAAATTAAATTTTGCATCTATGTTTTAGATTCTTTTGAGATTATTTTTGTGTGTTTTGTGTAAATTTTATTATACAGTAAAATATATATTTAACGAAATTTTAACATTTTTTTTGTTAGTATATATCAGCGTTGCCACATTTTCTCTCAGTGTAAAAGCGGAACTTTCAAAAATTTTTCTAAATAATGCGGAATTCTGCTGTCAAAAGCGGAACAAGCAAAAATAAAAAAATGAAGATTTAGTTTATTATTCTCCATATTAGAGTTTTAAGTAAAACTGTCAATGGTGATAGATATTAAATGTATATTTTTTAATGGAAAAGCGTCACTAGTTAAAATATATTGTTTTAGTTTACCATATATACCAGTTGTCTTCAGAAGACCTATAATAGGTAACTTATGAATATTTTATATATTTCTATGAAATTATTAGTAGCTAATAAACAAATTAAATAATAAATAAAGACTTCCAAGCGGGAGTATGCCTGTCCCGATCGGGTTAATTAGTTTTTAGGTTAAAAATCGGGACATCTGGCAACATTGGTAGATATAGACATTTTTTTACGTTCTCTATGGATGCTGCTGCGTTGTATGCAAGTTTGTCCTGTAGTCTGATTGCCAAAATCTAACAGCACTTTGTTTATATATTTTTTATAAACCTTTAGTAAGTACTCAAATTTCACTATATTATTTTAAATGAAACTAATTCAACCGGATTAATCGCGTATATTTAAGATTTTATGTTTTGAAAACCCGACGTTTCGGATGTGTAATAATCGTGAAAATCAAAGAACTTATTATTTTCACTATATTATGTTGTCCCATTTTTATTTGTCTTCATATGACACCCAGTGCACACAGTATTTACAATGATATCCGTAACATGTGCGCTGAAAACAGAATCGTATTAACCGCTAATACTCTTATGAAATGTGTGCTTGTAAAGTATTTTCTTGGGTTTTCAGTATTTTTGGATTATATGTGATTATATTAATGATTTTATTATAACATTAGTTTTGATGAGCTCTTGGTAAATTAACTAACAGATATTTATATATATAAGGTAATATATATACACAAGAAAACCTTATAAATATAAGGTTTTCTTGTGTTTTTATATTACTGTCATCACCAAAAATGCCATCGAGGCGCAGTAACAAAGCATCTCACTGCAAAGATGACGGCTGTAGGCTCGATGCCCACTCGGGGGAGTGGGGGAGTTTCTTAATATTTTTATTTCTGGTTACAAGAAAAAGCGCGGCGTTCAAAACGCAACAGCGGGGAGTCATTTTCATACGTTTTAAAATATTTTTACATGATTTTTAAAATTAACACTTTTTTTGTTCTAAGTAAGTTTCCTCGAAAGAATATGTATCTTACTTTATATTGTGGAATAAAGTAAGTAATGTAATTAAGAATAATTTTTCGAGTACTTGTGTGTGACGTCATTAATGTCGTCGTAAATCAACTATCTACCATTTCTTTAATTGTAGTATAGCTACATAGAATGTACTGATAGTTTGTTATATTATATAGTTTTTTATATTTATTTCCTTCTCTGTAGAATTCAAACCAACAACCATCGCGTACAATCCATACTAATATAATAAAGCTGACGAGTTTGTTTAGGTGAACATGGTGATCTCAGAAACTGCAGGTTCAAATTGGAAAAAAAAACTTTTATTCTAGGATATCCATTTATCGAATAAGGTTATAGAATTGAGACACCTACAGAATATATACTACTATCAGTTAATCCGATATTCCTGCGTAATCACGCGGGCGAATCCGCAGAAAAAAGCTAATTATAAATATAATTATAGTCAATAAGCACGTCGTATTATATTGCAAATGAATTACTTCGTATAAGTAGGCTTTAAAAACTACTTTAAATTTTTTATCCCGATAAAAAAAAAGTTATCAGCAGCTAATATAAAGTGAAATTGGTCTGAATAATGGTGAAACGTAGATAGGTGGGTAGATATTAACACAACGACGGCGAGATAAGCCATTCAATGACATTACCAGCGCAAGTTTTTAATTGAATCTGCTCGAGATACGCGACGTACACAAGAGTAACTTTTGTGTAACTATATATTAAAGTTGTTCGTGCGACAATATGTTTATTTATATAGATATTGTCTATTCGTGTAAGTGTTATGTTTGTTTGACTGACGACGGTTGTGAGTTCGATTCCTACTTGTGGGAATTAACTATGTAATATTTTCATTGCCGCGCTCTGTTAACAAGACGAAGCGAAAATTATTTTTAAATGAGCAAGATTTTTTAGATTAATTAATATACCCACTGTCCCGTAGCGCCGAAACGAAAACGTAATCTAGGTTTTGTTCTAATGAAATTATAGGGATATACGAAACTTTACTAAGTAATTGAAATTTTGATAGTTTAATATAATTACAGGCGCTAAGGGTTGGGCAGTGATAGTGATATCAGTTATTCTTTCTACACCTAATAGAAGAGATTGTTTGGTTGATCACGGTAATCTCGGGAATTATGGGTTCGAATTATAAAAATATTTTTGTATTGGTATCATCTCCGATAAATGGGCTGTTCATTTATCTTGAATGGTCTCAGGACTTATTACATTATGGATTTATTTGATTAATTTAGTAGGTATACAAATAAATCCGTGGGACAGAGGCTGACTGTAAAGGCGACGCTTGTGAGTTCGATTTTTAGCCGAAGCAATGAATATTTTTTTTATTTCATTGCCTGCCTCTAGTTACTAACAAAATGCGGTGTTGAGTTCCGCCACTCAACACGCAATGTCTCTAAAATTGGGCGGAATGTGGGCAGCAGAATGTCAATTCAATTTGACTTATCCTGCTATGTGGAAGAAAACCTAGTTATAACTTGGTTATGTTTTTACGTTAATTACTGTTGTTAAACAACAGCAAATCATCGCTATCGCCATATTTTTTTTAACTTCACGTTATATCATGTTCATACCAAGGTAGGCGGTGGAGAACTGGGGCTCTAGTGTTAAGATCACCGTTTTCTATTTTGCGAGGGAATGAAAATATGTATGTTTCATTTCCTCGTGTGGGAATCGAAGCCACAACCTGTCGCGCTTACAGTCGCACGCTTATCTCCTTGCGCAATGACTATTCTCGGCTACCTAAGTTATAACTTGCTTATAACGCTCTGTTACACATCAGTAGATGATAGCGATCGATAGACTTTTTTATTAAAAATACAAAATGCCGGTCCGGAATGATGGACGTCTTATGCGGCGAATGTTTCTGATAGAATATTTACAAAATTTTTATTTATCAGTACTTTGATCGAGCCTTAATCATTTCTATGAAGTATAAACGGTTTTTTTCTTATATATATATTTTGCCTTTGAGTTAAGGTTGGTTGGTAAATGTTGATTTACTTATGTAAGTAATTACTTTTTTATTATAGACATAAAATATGTAATAATTTAAATAATTTTGTTTTTTTATTGGTACTTTCTGTTGTACTCGATTTGATTTATTTTCCTTTATTTTAAGGATTAATGATGATGAAATTATTTTTTAGTCCTCCCGTACACAGTAAGTAGAGGGCACCTAACGGTAACGGAGTCTTAAGACACTGTTCCATTAAGTTTACCACTTTGCGCCTAATTCTCGAGGCATTGCATCTTGAATTCCATGCCGCGCTTTGAATCGTTACCAAAAGGAGAAAATGAAAATATTAATTAATTTAATTCCCTCGAGTAGGAGTCGAACCCATAACAGTCGCGTTCACAGTCATTCGATTCGATTAGACGTATTCCTTTACATATATGTATGTATATTGTACATATCATACAATTTATAAATTTTTCGCACCTGCAATAAATAGGCGCGAAAATAGAAAAACGTTACGAAAATTACTCTAGTTTGGGAAAAACTGTTTACGTGGCTGATAAAACAATATTGTTAGTTTTTATGTGAGATCGTGCTCGCAAATTATGATTTTACCTATAAAAAATTATGATCCGTTTTTTATTATAACTACCAAATGTCTGATCTTCATAACTGTTATAAAATTAGTGCCGTCGTGTAGAAAATGCTTAGTATTTTTTTATTGATTTGTTTATTTAACTTGACGTACCTCGAGTTTTTGCTTTATAAACAGATTTTCATATCAACTGTGACATAGCTTAATTGGAAATTAATATAACGAGGCGATTCACACCATTGAAAGTTTACATACAAACGTAAACTTTTAAACTATGGTAAATGTCTCTTTCTTGCCATGAGGACATTTCTATCATTTTTAACCTTCCAACAAATGTAAATAACTAAGGGTTGTGTATGATAGACTCTAAATTACCGTTATCTATGTCGTTATATAATTGTAAGTTTGGGGATTGCATCGATATTTACAATAAGTTATAGCTTTATAACTTCTCTCAATTAATGGACTATACAATTCAACAGATTAGTTTAAATTTAATAAATCATAACTAAAGATGATTTTACACACAAATAAATTCGACCTGGAGAATCGTATTACAAAGCGAATGTGCATTAGCAAATCTATTCTAAGACACCATTTCGTATCCCACATTAGTTGCGGTGATCGGCATATCCTGATATTCAATTACAATGGTCTACCCAACTCAGACTGCTTAGTATAGAACTATGAAAAGATTATATTTATAATCGTCATATATATTTGTGTATTTGGGTTTCTCATATATTATCTCATACATATATCGATAATAAAAAAAATGTCTACAATACAGTGAATTATATTAACGAAAACTATAACTTAAAGTACCTGCTCTCTGAAAAGGTATGCTATTTGCATAGTTAGATCAGAAATAGTTGAAGCGTTGATAATGTATTAATATGTATAAATAACACTGTTTCAATACTCCGTTTTCAAATGAAGAGAATCTATGTTCTTAAAAATTTGTACTACAATTTTTACATTGAAAATTGTACCCATCTTTAGTTTTCTAGCTGAAAACTAAAGTTGGGTACTTCTTACCATTCGTTATATAAGAAGAATGAATACAAATTAATATTTACGGTAATATATAATAATAAGAATAGTTTTATTTTAAAATAACATAGGGAACGTTGTACGGCACGAAACAAATAAAAATATTATATAATAGTATACATTTAGTATAAATGTAACTGATCACAGCAATCAGTACGATCAATGTACAGCGATAATCGCTGAGAAAATATGTTATTAGGCGCTTGTTACAATAACAAGAACAATTTTTAAAATCCTGCACGCACGCAATCTAAAGATTTAAATACAGTTTTCACTGTTGTACTTTGCTAGACTTCACTGAATATTTAATGTTACTTTTATATCATTCGGTTCATAAATAAGATAACAAAAATTTACTTCCCAAGCAGACGAAGTCGCAGGTTATAGAGCATTTGTTTTGTATAAATAAAATACCTACTCCTTTTGAGTAAATAACATCATTTCCTCTATTAACATTTAAATCATTCCGACTAAATTACAACTGGACGTCGAAATGACATTAAAGTGGGGGTTAATGTAGTGTATTATTCAGAAATGACCGGATATGTTTAAAAATGCACGACGCGATGATACTCGCTCGTTGCATGCAATTTGGGCTTTTTGTACGTAGATATGGAAGAAGTAATGTTCCTTTTGCCTTTTCATGAAAGAGGCTTTATTTTTAGAAATACTTTAGGTATGGTACTTTTTATTCTTAATAAGGAATAATGTAATTCAAATTATTTCATATTTTTATTGATCGTTTTTCATAAGAATCTTAATTCTTCTACACAATTTATTGTTTACATATATTTAGAGAATCTAGTATGAAGATACCCCGTTCTCAGCTTATCAGCCAATTTTGAGATAATGCGAATCAATTGCCGGATTAGTAATTCAGCTATCACACCTGATAACCATTTATTGGGTATATTACATCTCATTTTGAAACCTTACATTTATTAGAAAATCAAATTATATATAGTGCATAACGAAGATCTAACAAAATAATGTGGCAGTCTGCCATTAAATGACTGACATTTACCATCATTGTACGAATAATAATAGATTTATAATAAGTTTTTTTTTGTCACGAAAAAGATAAAGGTTATCCATTTCAACACGTAGTTTTCAAGATATATTGCATTCTGTTCCTACTGTTTAGAATTTTATCCGAGATACGTTTAGATTTATTTAGTACATAATAATGGATATATTACACTTATTCTTGATTGAATTATAGTATTTTGGTCAAGTCAAACTAGTCGCTGATTTATTTTTATTTTGTAACTAGTCCCGCTACGTTGTCACTAACAATATAATATTATCTTTTAAATCTAGGTCGAAACCATTATTATTTATTTTTATGAAAAAGACAAGGCAAACGAGCGTACGGACCACCTGATGGTAAGTGTCGTATCGACCTGTTAACAGCCGCAGGTAGACCATTCCACAGCTGCGTGGCGCGTAGAAGGTAGTTCTTACGAAACCACACAGTAGTGGAGCGCCGCGTTGCCAGAACTTGTGAACGATATTTGAGTTTGTGACGTTCTGTGCGATTCAGTGGCAGGTAACAGGTCAAACAGCTCTCCAGAACACGAGGAGACGTCTCTACGCAAGGCCAAAATCTTAAGCTTTTTCAAGATAACGATTTTGGGTCCCCAACAATTCGAACAGCTCTACGTTGTATGCGATCAAACCGTTCAAGCTAATACTTGGCCCTTTAAAGCGCCATCCAGTGTTTTTTCGTGAAATACTGTCTCGCTTTACCGATGCCGATACCGATCGCCAGTTTCTTCGAGGTCAACTTGGACTTTTCATATAATCGCGAAACTGCCAGTCACTCGAAACGTTCACAACGTTTTAAGAGGAGTGTTCTCGAAAACTGGCAAATGCAAACTTGTGTCTTCTGGGGGTATAATGGAACCAGGTTCCTTTAATCTCATAAGGAAATTCCTAAGAGATAACAACAACCTTTTTGGTATCACACAATCTCTACAATTTTCGATTTACTTATAGATTATTTCATGTCTCGTCCCTCGCATAATGCGTGGTGAGCTGAAAGAACTCACTCATACTATATATTTATAGACAGCACTAAATTAGTGGCTTAATCCAGTACTTTTTGCTAATAAAATCAGGCAGCTCTATTTGGCGTTTGGTCAATATCCTTCTATCAGATTGTAACGTTATATACTTTTTATTAACCAATAACCTTTATCTAAAAGGAAAAAGTATAAAATAATACTTACCGTACAAATCCTGCATCCCACAGGGCGCGCTGGATACGATGCAAGCTTAGCGTTATACATAATAGTCTCTAATGTCGTGTGAACAAATTTCCCATGTGGGTAGTTACGAAATCATGAAGGTACGTGGAGTGCGCGTGCTATTTGTGACAAGGATATTTTTTTGTATTTTGATTTACTTGTAGTGTAGTTAGTGGTGTTCTTTAATTTTTGTATTGATTTTTTTGCTTTGTCAAGTTCGTCCGAACATTGGGCGGTGCTGGGAGAACAGTGTTTCCTTTATCCACTCTACTATTTGCGGAATATAGCCTGAAACTAAAACAGAATTGTCGTTTGAAATTAACATAACTAACGGCATTTTATTTTATTTATAAAATCTGATTCTGTGGATTGTGCGATATGCTACTTTTATTTTCCATTCGAGCTTAAATTGAAATAGTATTAGATACAAGACTTGAATTTACACCTACACAGCAAATACAAATTTAGCACGCAACAATCACGCCAAAAATAGCTCACATAGAATGCTACATTTTATGATAAAAAGATATTTCATCGCAATTTTATCGTATCAACTCTTACAGACATAGCTCAATTTTGGGCTTAATGTCCTTTTTTTATGCATTGCGTCATTTAACACCCCGCACGGTGGTCCTTGGGATCACGTAGTTAATACGTTACGTGATTTGAAACACTTTGATGTATTATTTGTATTTGCTGCTGACTTTAATAATTTTTGTGTGTGCACAGTAAATATGGGTTATTGAATATGGTTAAATTAATGTTGAGGCCGTAGTGGCACAGTGAGACGATGATGGGGAATCACTCGGTCAAATAAATGAGTTTCAATTTTCTCTGTTTTCACACAACACATATTGTCTCGAATCTGGCCAAAAGACAAAGAACAGAGTATTTTGACATTAAATTCTTTCTGATTACCCTGCTAATTGCTATGTTCGGGATACATACTCACACATGCAGCAGGTAAAGTACACAAAAAACTAGAACAATTTATCACAACGTATCTAATCTCATTTTACTCAAAAAAGTAATTTCGGTAAAATCGATCATAAATCAAACATTCTTAATTTTGAAGGCAATGGGCCACTTCAGAGATTTTTCACTGATAATGCGAAGGCTCGCCTCACGCAGTCATCTTGCTCGATTATATTAATTTATTCGACGGATTAAGAGCTGCCTACCTATTGAAATTGAAGTGACGTCGAGTAGATAAGTACTTTATTGGATTTTATATTTACTGTTTTCTTTGATTTAATAACAGGTTGTGGTTGAGAGTTATTCTGACGAGCTAATATAACGGTGGTTATACGTTTGATCTCTGCTCAGAACGTGGAAATATAATTAACTCAAAAATACTGCATACACAATATCTATTATCAAAGATAAGTGTGATGTGGATATAATGTATATTATCGTTTCAATTACTAAAAACTAAATTTATAGGTTTAAAGTATTTTTTCTCTATTTCTTACAAAATTTTTAACGTTCCTCTTGATTTAAAGCCAACAAACGTGAATTTCATCGTTAATTATACCTTAATTCCTTAATCCTCTAGTATGTTGAAAAAATTGTGATCAATCACTTTCACCTACTGGATACTAAACACCTAAGCGCTTGAATGTAGATTTATTGCCTCTTTACTAGAGATATTCGAGCTATTTGAGATTTTCTTAGCTTGCTTGTTATCTGTTGGATCAAAGGTTAAATGGTTTTTTTATAAAATAGTCTTTAGAAAAATATATAATAATTTGGTTTAGTTTTTTTTTTATCATTGACGCATAACATCGAGTTTAAGTTATTGGCTTCAAATTTTAAAGAGTGCACTTTTTTCGTCATAAAAATATCTCGTCCATTTTATGACAATTTAACTATTAATGTACATATGTTTAGATTTGAAATTATTTTTTTATAATTTATTATATGATGGGCATCTATCTATATTACAGTGGCGTAACACCGAGTGATTGGATGGAGATTTTTACTTTATACTTTCATTATGGTAAAAAAAATAAAAATTATAATATGAACTCGTAATTTTTTATTAACGTTATTGAAATATTTTTTTTTGCTGTCTTTTTATATTGTGTTATGTAATAAAATAAACATAAAATATACTTTAAGGTATTTAATTTCTTTAAATATAAAATGTTCGTATCTTCCTTCAACTCATGTCTAATGCAGACCCACTAACATTAAAACGTATAATAAATTACGGTAAAAACCAATCTCCAAAATTGCATCAAATGCACTTAAATCTTGGAAGTCTTGCGAACTTTTACGCCAGATGAATCGATCACCGGCCAGTTGACGGCGGCTTGCGGAAGATTTATTATCTTCTGTGTTATAGTTTGATGATAGCTTTCTTGTGCTGTGTTATCAGCCGAGAAAAAATATTAGGAAAAAATGTATTTACGTAAAACATTGTAATGAAAAAGATGGTCGAATGAAAAACATTGAAGAATTAAAGCTGAAAATTAAATATTGAGCCGTGTCTTATATGGTTAAGGCCGTCATAGCACAGCGACACATTCTGACTGTAAACACGACGGTTCAGTCGATTTCCACTTATGGAATAAATTATTGTCGTTTTAACGCTCTGTTAAGGAGATCAAGCGTGGCTTCGAATTCTACCATTTAACGATGACCTTTGTATAATATGGATCATAAAAATAGCTTATAATTTTTTCTATATGTTTCCATGAAAAGCTCTTTAACTTAGACAGATATCTTGTCGAAAGGAAATAACTTCGTGAACTTTTACAAAAGGGCGATAGTTATTTAACATAATCCTAACTAAAATGTCATTTCCTGTGACTTAGCAGTTAATTTTCAGTTGCTTTACTTTTGTTCTTTAGCTTTGGAATTAATATTAAAAATGTATGTCGAGACGAAATCGTATATCACCCGTTTTTTTCAATCGGTACCACGGTACGTTGGAAACTCGAAGAATTTACTTCACCAAAATTAAAACATTAGGTTCGCATTATTTTTCTGTTTATTCAGTTTCGTCTTGTTATTAAATATATTGATATTAAGTTTTTATTTAGCAAATTATACTCGTAAATCAATCAATTTTAACGAATGTTTTGGCAAACTGTTTGAACTGTCACCTGATCCGATAGAGAATCCATCAGTCTAAAAGCCTTCGATCTGTTCTCTGATTGCTTCATTACAAGATTCTGTAAAGCCTTACTTTGGTCTTAGAGCTTACGTGCCTTACTTAATGGACCTTTAGCGATGGACCGTTTCTATGCGTTTATGTTAGTATCTACATATATATATATATATAGTTATATACAAACATTACAATTGTTCAGAGACCAGTCGTGCGACTGTAAACTTCACAGGTTATGGGTTCGATTCCCCTCGAGGAAATTATGTATTTAATATTTTTATTTCTTCGCTCTGTCCCGAGGCAAAGCGCGGCGTTGACCTCTACACTTCCTTAACACACAATGTTCTCGTGATATCAATGGAATTGTCTTAATGCGGAGTTTTTCAAATTTATACCAAATAGATAATTTATGTAAGTATTTATTACTTATACACAACTGCTATGCAATCATTTTGTAGCTCGCGTAAAGCACGGTAGACAGCGTGAGTCTACTGTTAAGACACTAGCTTTTGTTCTTCACGCGCATATTCGAGATATTGCGTTCTTATAGATGAAACTCAACACCGCGCTCTGAATTGATACCAGAAGAAGGACATGAAAATAATCCTTTTACAGCAACGAGAATCAAACGCACCACCCATCGCGTTTATCGTCGAACGCCAGAGCTGCGTCAAATGTATGTTTACTGTACTGTACGATGCTTAATTAAAACAAATAGACAGACGAACTATTTAAAGATAAATATCTATATAACACATCTAAGTAATATAAAGTCTAAATGGTGAAGGATATCAGCGGTCATCAATCTAAGCCTGTCAATTCAGTCCCGATTGTACCATTACAAGCTAGCTTCTATACCTATAACTATAGTTGTGTAGTTGTAATAAATATTTTTATTTATGTATGTCCAAGAAGTCAGTCGTTGCCCTGAGGTGCGACAGTAAACGCGACAGGTTGTGGGTTCGATTCCCACTCGTGGAAATTCCATTTCTTCGCTTTGGTGTCGAGGCAAAACACGACGTAAAGTTACGCCACTCAGAACATATTGCCTCCAAAATTAGGCGGTGAGCGGGAAACGGAGTGTCTTAATACTAGGTTCCCTCTGTCTACCCCGCTGTATGCGAGATACAGCGTAAAGTTGAATTATTAAAAAAAATAACCTTTATGTACAAATAAATGTTACAGCCTCATTTAGTTAATAATAATCCACTTTTGTTAATTTTATTTACATATGTAATTGTATTGTGTTAAAACAAATAATGTTGTACGAATTCAATAAAAAATATTAAATACCTCTAATAAGACAAAATGTACTTCTTAGATTATTTCACAAGTATGTAGACCAACGCAGTGTTGAGTTCCAACTAATGTCTAATTTTCAAACACGCAGTGTCTTGAAAATTGAGTAGTATATGGAGAACGGAGAGTGAACCTAGTGCCAATTGGTTAGATAGATGGTTTTATTTGTAAAAACAAAAAAAAACTGCTTGCACAACAATGGATAAGGAAATTTTAAAACGTCTCCATAATACTTTACAAAAGTAAAAATGGGGTACTTTTTACTTTTTAAAATTTACTTTTGTTAAAATGTTGTACTTTACTTTTGTAAAAATATATGGTAATGACGTTTCTCTTTGGAAATTAAATAATCGTTATTTATGTTAATTTACACTACGAGCTTTTAAACGTAAATCGAAAAATTGTGTTCTCTTAAGAAGATATTTCATGCTGCATAATAACTGGGTGATTATTTTAATAAAAACATCTTAATTGATTTATATCAACTCGATATTAAACTAGGTATATTTTTCTTAATTTGTAAGTTTAAGTACTTACTTAAACTTATTTTACCTTTACGTCACTTAACACGGCTCAAATTTCAAGACATTGCGTGTTCAATGGAACACAACGCCGCGCTTCGTCTATGAACATATACTGTGTACCGATTGCATATAAATGTATGTCATATTGCAAAATCCATAAGCCCTATAATACTACGATCGGATTTACGTACTGCAGTGTTTGGACAGCCGTCAACGTGCCACGGTAAATTCCAAGCTTTAACGTTACGAAACTAAGGCTCTGAAGCGGTCTAGATTGTAGAATATAGCGTGTTTATGGTAAATTGAATTAAAATGATATCCTAGGTAATGTCTAATTCGTTTGTTTAATACTATGTTTAAATACTAGAAAGTATGTTTGATGGTACTGTAATGTATGGATTTTATTGTGTGATTTAATACTGCTCTGGTTAAATCTGTGAGATATTTTTTATTCATATTGGTGAATTGTAGTTTGGAGTGCATGATGTGGCGCCGTACGTAACGCACCGCGACAGCAGCTAGGTCCAGTACGCAGTACGCAGGACCTACAATTAACTAATTATATTTTTTTAATAACTTATATCAAATAATGATTTTTTTTTTATTGTAGTTTATGATTAAAAAGCCTATACTTTACACCACTAAACTAACTATAAACACTAAGACACCGGGTACGGCCGCGACCCAGCAGTGGCACGCCAGCCCCTCGCCGCAACCTCGCCTCGTATTGTTCACTGTCGGTGTTAATGCGACGCGCTACGTCTTACAGCGTCTAGTGCTTCTGAAATTAGGTTTTAAGTTTAATGAAAGCTTGCGCTGTGAATATATTATGTTTTGTAAATATAATGATGATTTCCTCGAGTGGGAATCGAACCCACAACCTGTCGAGTTTACACTTTCTCACTAATGTCCTTGCCACGCTGACCTCAATTTATATACATAAAATTAATATTAACTTTATTATAAAAATGAAATCAATATTTTTTTTCAAGTTTCACTTACTTTTAAGTATAGGCAAAGTATGTTGCGGTAGGCGGTTTTGAAGAATTATATACGTTTCGAACAGAATAGCCAATTTTTATGGTACAAACATGCAAGGTTTCTAAGTTAGTTTAAAATTGCAGAAGATGTCTTAGCACTTATTTCTTCATGCCGCCCTCGGCATACGTGTGTTTAATAAAATAATATCCCGCATACAACAGGATAGGTAGAGGAAACCTAGTGTTGACTTTGTTAAGAAACCTCATTGTCCATTTTCTGCATTGTTTAAAAATCGTGGTGCTACAGCTTTTTATGACATAATGTATAAAAATTGAAATTTGGTATTTCGTAATAGAAACACACTTCGAGGTAAAATAAGTGGTTCTGTTAATTAATCTCAAGATGTGCATTTTAAACCTAAATTTAAATATGTAATGTGTAATTTACATTTTAGAGTTATTTTGTATGCTGCATACATTCACTAATGCTACTTTAACATAGAATGTTTGTGGTTTGAATATACATATTAAAATAATATGCATAAGCCATTTTCTTTACTTTTTTATATTTTTTTACTGTACTGAAGCCGGTGGTAGTTAAGGATTCGAATGTCGCACCGTAATGCGCAGCGTAGGTTTCCGTAAAGAAAATACTGCGTAAGTAGTAACTTTTTAATAAAAATGTTTATTAAATAAAAACCTTTTTAAAAATAAGCTTTTATTCAAAAGGTATGTTGTATTAGCCAGCCATACTCAGAACTCAGACTACAGAATATTTTTTTAATTGTATATTGAGTTATCACAAATTAAGCCCTTTCATTTGATATCCTAATACCTAATAAAATCTGGTGTGCAGAAATTTGTAATATATATATATATA
The DNA here is from genome assembly GCA_018230605.1 of Heliconius congener. Classification (NCBI taxonomy): domain Eukaryota; kingdom Metazoa; phylum Arthropoda; class Insecta; order Lepidoptera; family Nymphalidae; genus Heliconius; species Heliconius congener. The sequence continues at coordinate 38 of DWAO01003231.1, read as the reverse complement.
TATATACATATATATATATATATATATATATATATATA
>DWAO01003230.1:0-14534 GCA_018230605.1 Heliconius congener | reverse complement strand
GCCACTCAACACGCAATGCCTCCAGAATTCGGCAGAAAGTGGGGAATGGAGTGTCCTGGACACTATGTTCCCTCTGCGTACCCTGCTGTGTGCGGGATACAGCATGAAGCTGATAAACATAATAACAATTTACTTAATATTATAAATATAGTATGAGAAACTACAGTATATAAAGAATCAAAATACAAAAAAAACACATAACATATCAATATAACAACTTTCACAAAAGATAATTATTCACTAAAGGGAACAAGGAAGGCTATTACATCTGAAGTATTAAAAGCTGAGGATCCAGACACTCCTCCGGAGGATCTTCTTTATACTGTTTTGCATGGAAAGAATGAAGCTAACAGGTATTTTATATCTTGTATTATTATTATTTTGTGGCATCTTATAATATCATTCATAAATTGACATTGTACCGAAAATGCGAATTTAATTTTATTTAATTTTTAATTATTTGTAATATGTTATGCTATGTATATAAATGTTATTAATTTGGAAAATTATTTGTTAATAATTTTTATTTATTAATGTATAATTATAAATAAATAATTTATTTTTTACTTTGTTTCTGTGTTTCAAATAAACTTACTTACTTAAATTTTATTAGTGGCCATATCGAAATGTCTGGTCAGCCAGTGGACTCGTTCACGCAGCAAGACATCGACTCCGGCGTGATATCGTACGTGCACGGCACTGGGGATAAACAACTTAATAAGACTTCGCTTCGCCTTACGCTACAAGTAAACACTATTTATGTTTTCTTTTTTAGCTTGACCCCCAAAAAACAAAGGAAACCTACATTAGGTTCCCTAAAACACTCCGTCCCACATTAAATATTATTTTTTTACGGTGTTGTGTGTTAAGTTAAGGAACTCAACGCCGCACTTTGTTTTGTTACTAGAGCGGGGAAATGAATATAATCCATTCCTTCTAAATAAAAATTAAACCCATAACCGTAGCGTCTATAGTCAGATAGTAGAGTCTTAAACCCAATATTCATAGTTAACGCCATCTGGACTATAAATGTATGATAATTCTTATACGAGTATATATTTCAAATATCTTTAATTCTTTTTATGTGGTCAGACATTAGTTGGCTTGGTTCTAATCTATCGCACATTTCTTTAAAAATTTGTAGAAAATGAAATGTGCTCCCTGCCTATTCAAGATATTCCGAGAAAGCATAAAGATGAAATGTAAATATTAGGTCGTGTCCATTACGATCGTAGTGGGCAGAAATCGATCTGAGTTATTATTTATAACTAGAATTTTACGTGAGGCTTCGCTCGTGTAAACTTATTGTTATATTAAAGCCAAATTATACAACATTTTTACGTTAATTGCAGCCTATGTGCTATTTTGCTGTATAAGTTACATTACGTACATGATGCACGCAACTTATAAACCAAATGATTTTAATATAAGTTTAGATGTACGGGGTACATCTAAACTTATATTAAAATCAAAACTAATCTGTACATGGAAGATGAATCAGAAAAAAGCTATTAGTTGGGGATACGATTCCCACTCAAGGGATGACAAATTATTTTCATTGTGAAAATACTCATTTTTAGGTGAAAAGACAAAGCATGGAATTGTGCCACTCAATAAGCAATGTCTCGAAAATTGGCCGGAAAATGGTTAACGGAGCGTTAACACACTCCGTTATATGTTCCTGCTATATATGGGACACAAATATTAAAGAAAATTGTATACTCAAATATCTATTTGTTCTAAGGTTTCAGACGGCATAGAAACTAGTGGCCCGGGCGTTCTTCGCATATCAATAGTGCCGCTGCAGGTCCGTCTAGTGAACAACACCGGTCTGTTCCTGGTTCACAACTCGTATGCCGTCATCACTTGTGACAACCTGACGTTTACTACGAACGCAGATGAAACTAATGTGCATGTCAAGTAAGTCATAATGATAATAGTATTTATGAAATTGTTTAAAAGAACACAATTTTTTTTCACCAAATAAATGCTGTTGAAAAAAAATATTGATAATATCGGTTTTAAATATTTATAAATATCTCTATGAGGGCGTCGTGACGCAGGGGCACAAGGGTATGATTAACGACGATTGAGGATGCTATCCACACTCGAGGGAATAAACTATTATTTATTAAAATTTTCAATTCCAAAGCCAAAGACAAAAGCTTGGCGTTGAGTTCCGCCACTCAACACGCAATGCCTTGAAAACTTCAGTTTAAAGTAGGGAACAGAGTGTCCTAAAACTGCTTACCCTGCTGTGAGTGGGATGCAGCGTGAAGATGGAAAAAAAATCTATATTATAAACAAGTAAATCTATATTTTTACAGATATGACATAGTGAAACCTCCACAATTCGGTGTGGTGGAGCGTCTCAGAGTCTTAGATAGTACATGGCAGACAGTCGATTCATTTACCAGCGAGATGATTAACTTTGGCCGTGTAAGATACATGCACATCCTTGGTAATCCTACCCATGATGAGTTCAAGGTAAGAAGCCAATAATAAAGTACTAATAAAACTATGTACAGTTAGAACCTTGTCTAATATATATTTTTTCGTCAGTTCAAAGCATCCGTGGGTACAGTGCGAACGAACACGTTATACGATTTTCGACTTACGTTTATAAAACTCGAATTATACCAATCTACGAACGAAGAGTTAGTATTAAATAACACTAGGGAGGCGTTCATATCGTCCCTACATCTTAAATTCAAAACGAAACCAATCTCTTTACCTGGTGATAGAATTATTTATACAATTTTGAAGCCACCGAAGTATGGCATTCTTCACTTGTCGTCAGGGAAACATCACTTGCAAGTGCATAGTTCATTTACACAGCAAGACATCGATGCGGACCTTCTATGGTACAGGCTGCACCGACGCGCCTATTCTCACATACAAGATGAATTCACATTCGTAGTGGGAGCTACGGAATGTGAAAATATTACTGGAGTTATGACTATCAGACATGTTCCCGGCACTTCCACCTCCGACCACTTGTCTGGAAGAGTGCGCACTACCTTAGAACGACTGCAAGTTATAGAAGGTTCTCGAATGGCAATACCGGCGACCCATCTCAATTTCAGAACAGATGTTGTTACTAACTTAGTGTTTAACATAACACATTTACCGAAACATGGAAAAATAGAAGTTATAACTGATAACTTGAAGATTTTAAGAGATAACACCACTTATTTTACACTGCAAGAGCTAAATTCTGACAGAGTATATTATTCGCACGACGACTCAGAAAGTAGACACGACTCTTTTCATTTCATGGCTCTCAGTCCAGAACCTGAAGATTTTCAATATGTTGGTGTGTTCCACATTGACATAATACTTAAAAATGATAACAGTCCGGTACGTGCAAATGAAAAGGTATTCCACATAGTGCACGGGGGAGCAAGACTTATAACGTCTAGAGATTTGAGCTACACTGATGCTGATTTAGATACCAAACCCTCAGATATTATATATACTGTTCAAAGATTTACAAAAGACCCGCCCAATGGAGGTATTTTCCGCGCGGATAATCCGTCGGAACAAATAGCTCAGTTCACGCAAGACGACATAAACAAAAACCTTGTCCTCTTTAAACACCAAGGCAAGGAGTATGGGAAAATGTCATTTTGGATTTCAGATGGATTGTTTGATGTCAATGGTAATTTGGAAATTCAAGCGTCACCGCCTTTCATAAGGATGTACCCTACAAATGGTTCTATAGTCGAAAATGGCAAGGCTGTTGTTATCACCAATAGAGATATGCAAGTACGTATTTATTTTGTGCTAGATTATTGTTTCATGTTAAATTCACATGTATAAAGAAATTATACATCACTTTTAATGTTTATATATATATAAAAAATGGTTAATTGGATATTTTTTTATATATTTCTTCTATTATAAAGGTGGACACAAACATGAACTGCCTAGAGGAAGACATCCGTTATGAAATAACACAAGAACCGAAACATGGATCCATAGAAGTTGGCGAAGGACAAGGGGCGATTAGTTTTACACAACTCGATATTGTCGCCGCAAGAGTTTCTTACAGACATCGCGAACCGAAGACACCTACAGATATGTTTAGGTATTTTTATATGTTTTAAATACTCTTATGGCATTGTATTCATTTTGAAAATTATTCAAACGTAATGTCGTTGTCCATTTTTATTTTTATTATCTAACAATATATTCTATTCATATCAACCCAAATTGACTTGATACAAAAATTTTAAGAAATATTATTCATAAAATTCAAAACAAAATTTTGTTTTAGATTTAAAGTGATGTGTTTAGAGGCATGGGGAGAAGGTGTTTACCCTATAAAAATTTTCCCATCAAGTTACTGGGAACCTCTTAAAATTACTACTAACAAGCCGCTTATAGTTGAGGAGTCGACCAGCGTCAATATAACTAAGGACATATTAGAAGTATGTATTAAACTTCACTTATATAAAATTGTATACGATGGGTTTTAATGACGCGCCGTTAGTACGTTTGCATGCGGCGATAGGTTTTATTTTAATTTGACTGAAATGAAGACTAATATATTGGGTTATCAGAAAGGGTAGTTATCAAAGATATAAGTCTTATAATCTATACAAATAATAATAATGACGATACTAAATAAAAATATGCTAGCATTAAAAATATTATTGCCTTTAAACTATACTAATATTTATTGTACTACACTCGTGAATAATTATATTTTTATTCCTTTAGGTAATGCATATTCAAATTGAACCTTCTAACATTGTCTATCAAGTAACAGAAGGTCCTTACCATGGCTGGCTGGAAATATCGTCAACCCCAGGTACAATTGAGATGGACAACTACAATGAAGAACCAATACATACAAAAATGTTTGACCAATCGATTATTAACTCTAATCGACTTGTATACGTGCAGTCTGGCGTAAATCGTACTAGGGATAAAATAAAAATGGACGTCACTAACGGAATAGTGTGGCTCCGCGATGTCGAATTGATCGTGATAATAATACCTGAACATTTTTATGTAACAGCGTCTAATTTAACAGTCATAGAAGGAGAATCTGTGAGTGTGAAACAGGATTTATTTAGAATTGTTACCGACTATTATAGAGGTAAAGTTATATCATACAAAATAATACAAAAACCGAAGTACGGCAAAATTATGATGGCTGATCAAGAATTATCATTGCTACCCATACTGAAGCTGAATTCCGGTAATATATTGGTAAGTGGCATCCCTTTTAATATTTTTTACGTTGCATGTATATAGAGTTCTATTATTTTGCAAAGTACCTTTCTATATATAACAAATGAGAACTCTTTTTTCATTCATGTTAATATTTTTTCATAAAGATTTGTATTTAAGACCGACATATACTATTTTTAGTACGTTAACGACGGCTCTGAAGAATCTTCAGACTCAATCAAGCTAGTAGCAATTACTGAAGGAGGAAAAGAAAGTGAATCATTCTTTGTGAGAATTAACATTATGCCAGTGAACGATGAACCACCAATAGTAGCTGCTAATACTGGTCTCTGTGTTTGGGAAGGCGGGACCTTTACATTTACTAGGAATGAATTGTGTATGTGTTATATATACGTGTTTTATTTAACAAGAAACTATATTAGAGCAAAAAAATATTTTTTAATATATGATTATCTATTTATCATAACATTATATTGTGCTGCGCATAAATAATTAATAGATATTCGAATTTAAAGTAAAATTATTTTATTTAAAAAAAAACAAACATTTTACAGACGTCAACGATATTGATACACCACTTAAGAATGTAACAATAAGAGTGGTTGATATTGTTTCTGGTTACATTGCTATAAAAGGAGATCTAGAGAATCCCGTCGATCATTTCACACAAGCCGATATCGATAACAGACAAGTAATTTTTGTCCACAAAAGTAAGTTGCTACCGTCTTTTTGAAATACATTTTCTCTAAAATAAGCTATTGCGTCATTTAATTAAAAATATTTTTTTTTCAGATGGTTCAAAGGGCAAGATGATATTTAATGTTACAGATGGACTTCACGAGTTGTCCAAAATAACGTTTCTCATAACAACAAAATCGGTGTCATTAAAATTGATTAGAAAACAAACATTACGTGTTTTCCCCTTGATGAGGGAGCCTCTAAACAACTATTTACTAATGTCCAAATGCTCTGACCCTTCTAGGAATATAATATACAAAGTTGACAGAGCACCCTCCTTGGGTAGATTAATAATGCTCAATGGTGAAAATCATCACAGATCTATAAAACAATTCACCCAGCAAGATGTCAACGACACTTTGGTATACTACGAACATACCCACCCATTCTCCGATCTCTACACTAACGACTCGTTCATATTTACGGTAGAAGCAGCTCTGGCTAAGCCGATAGGTGATCAAATGTTTAATGTAGACATATCGGTTTCCTCCGGCGGTCTCTCCAAGTACGTGTATATACCACAAATCAAAGTTCAAGAAGGTGACAAGGTGCCGTTACGAGCGAACGTGACGAACGTCATAACGTACCTTGAGTCTCAAGCTGGAGTCAGGCAGCCACAAGTAGAGGCACAGTGGTCGAGTCCAACTCATGGTCAACTGAAACCATACCTGTCTTCATTAACGCAGGCACAGCTCGAAGGTGGTGTGGTCACATACGAACACGACGATTCGGATACAATGCAAGATAAAATAGATATGGCCTTATATTTGCTACCAGACTATGTACTCTTATGCAATGTTACTATACCCATAAATATTATTCCTGTCAACGATCAACCTTTTCGATTGCTCACTGATTCCCCTCAAATACAAGTTGTTCAAGGTGAAAATTATACGCTAACTAAGAACGATTTATCAACTGAAGACGCTGATACGGGACCATCTGGTATTTTATACGACATTATTAGTGGGCCGACGCAAGGTCGGTTAGTGATGTTTGACAAAAACCAAACAATGGACGAAGCGCAATCTATAAATAAATTTACACAAGAAGATATAAACAACGGAAAAATTGTTTATGAACATTCTGGATTGTTACAAACGGCTACTTTCTATTTTAGAGTGTGGGATGGTCAGTTTAAACCAACCTACACAGTTTTCACGATAGATGTGATTCCAGTAATATTGAACGCGACGTCTCTCCATCCGATATACTTGCAGCAAGGTTCTAACGTAGCTTCAGTTACCATTGACCAGATACATATAGAGACAAACGCAAAGAAATCCAAAGTTTGGTACAATATCACAAGGCAGCCTGTCCACGGAATGATTTACTTGGGCCGCAACCCTGTAACGTACTTTTCTCATAAAGATCTAATGGATAAAGTTGTTATTTATATGCAAAATGACATGACCGTTGCTAACGACAGTTTTGATCTTGTAGCTTATGTGCATAATAGTAATACAACTTTACCTTTTACAATTAATGTAATTGTGCAGCCGTTAATGTCGTTGGGTAATTTAAAGATAGAAGACGATAAGGCTAAACTAACTCTCAGTAACTTAGATGCTACGGAGCTGGCTAAGCTGACTGCCAGTGATCCAGTTTATACGATCATAAAGAAACCTAAATATGGAACTATCAAGAAGATCATTCGAAGTTCAGGAGAAAAAACTAGTGCCAGAGAAAGAGAAGTAGCATATTTTACCCACGAAGATATTAAAGCTGGCGTCATATACTTTGTAGCGAAAAAGAAATTGAATGACTTGAATGAACTGGAAGATACTCTTAAATTCTTATTAGCGGCAACTATATTTCAACCGGCGTCCGGAGATTTGAAAATTATGATAGGAAGTCGGCAAAAGAAGAATTTGCCTGGACCTAATGATCCTGAAAGTCACGAAGGTGTGCCGGTAAGTACTTCAGATAATTGCATATATTAACATACGGTAACATAGATATATAAAGTGATTGAATTGCATATATTAACATACGGTAACATAGATATATAAAGTGATTGTAAGAAAAATATTTTGTATTATATTTTTAAAGGTGGCCAATGGCGAATCCTCATCGTATTACATGATGATATTGATGGCATTACTCGGGGTAGTATTGGCAATCGTAGTTATATTTGGTCTGCTCAAATGCCGTCGATACATGATGAGGGACCAGAACGCCTTGGTCAAGATCCATGGACAAAGTCAAGGTGCAGTAGCTCCTATACCGCTGCCTCGGCCGCCTGATCACTTAATGCCGTCTCCTTCTCAAGCTACACCACCCATCAAAAGGTTTGCTATTTTAGCCTTAAAAGAAATTAGAATATCCTTGCATTGCATATAATATAAAAGATCACTTAACAGGTCTAAGTAACTCTTATGTTAAATGTTGTTTGTGAAAAAGGACAAATATTGTTTTTAGAATAAAATTCCAACAATACATTCCAATTAAATTAAAAAGATTGTGACACAATAACACAGTAGTTAGAGCACACTTATAAAAAATGTGTAAAGAGTTGACTATGACTTTCTTTCTTCAATTCCAAAATATTTTAGTTTTCTAAACTTGATCCAGGTACGTGTCGTCAGAGCAGTCGGTCCACACTGGTACCAGCACGCCCTTACCGTCGGCGGGCAGTGTGGCGTGCAAGGTGACTCCGCTAGCTGATGGCGTTCCTGACCTCAACTCGAGATATCCTTATGGTGCTGAGGATCATACTGATGTAAGATATATCTATATTTACTGCCTAAAACTCTTATATAACTCTTTGAATGACTAATATACAACGCGCACCTGAAACTGCACAGCATATAAAACTATTATTGTCATCGTCTTCCTTATCGTGCGAACTTAAATTCAATCAAAACAAATTATGTAGTCTTACATGATTAATAAATAACTAATAATGTATTGTATGTAAAATAATAATATATTACTGGTACTGTTGTATTTCTATGCCGTAACTGAGAGAAACAAGTAAATAACATCATATTTTCCAATAGGCTGAAGACTGGAGTAGTTACGAGGCAAGCGAGTCGGCGTACCCGATCCGAGCGCCTGGCGTTGCGCCCGCGAACCCCATGCTGAGGCGCAACCAGTACTGGGTCTGACCCGCGGACACCTGCACGCTGCCGAGGACGCCCAGGCAATGTAAATCTATCAACTCTATCTACCTATCTATCTATCTATCTATGTATCTATGATTTCATCTGTAAAATGTCTTTATGTCCATGGACAGTTTATATGCCCAGGTCAATACAGTCCCAACGTCACGTTGAAACACTGTCCGCCATCATGTACGAGGTAGACGATAGATTTTAATTTGTATACACTACTCAACTAATAGAAAATTTTGCGACCGTGGGACAAAACACCACTTCTTGCTATCTTATTTGCTTGAGCATGTTGAGTGTCTCAATCAACTAATAGTACAATATCGTTACAACATGTACTGTATTTTGTTCCTCACCAGGAAGACTAAGATGATTAGAAAATATCTTACAGTATGTCATTTTAGTTATAGTGTGTGTGCTATATACGGTACAGCGTGAACGTAAAAAGAATGTGTAATTTTTTCAACGACAAATGATTATAAATACAATGTTGATGTTTTCAGCAACGTTTGCTAGTCATCACAACTGCATGACGTTGAACCGTCGGCCCCACAGGCGCGGTATGGACTTCGTCCCTACGCCCTTTCTGCTAAGTAACTATAAAGTCACCAAATATGCTAGCTGTGAAGTTACACTATAATTCTGATATTACAAAAAACAAACCAAAATGGAAAATATGTATTTTATATTATTATAATATTATAAATGAATGTTTGTTCCACTTTCACGCAAAAAATACTGTACGGATCTAGATAATATTTTACAGTAATACATTAGAATAACATAGGCTGCAATTTGTGTAAAGACTTTGTATAATTTGGCTAAAATATAAATGTGAGGGGTCTCGAAGCTTGGGTCGATAGTGTAAAAGAAATATAAAAAAAGGTTTTATAATTGGATAAAAAATGTTCATGATTTTATCTATTGTATAAACATAAATTTGTTAATACAATTAGACTAGAGACTAGATATTACTCATTTACGATATTTTTCTATAAATCATAATTGATAATAATCTAATAACCACCTACATATTCTGCATACATATATGTGATATAGTCGCATCATTTATATATAAAAACGGCCGTTTATTGTGATTTATAATATCCATAGTAGTAATATTGAAATAATATTATAAATAAATAAACAGGATAAAAAATATATATAACTTTGACGCCACAATGGCTGTTTCGAAACATTATTCATATTAAATTTACATATACATTTTAATATAGTGTATAAAAGGTAATCTGTAATTTTTACAAATTATTTACCTAATGGAAAATTTTATTATAGTGTGAAAATATCGATAATCAGGTCTTATGCGAACATTTATAACGAATTTGGAAGAAGCAATAACATTAACAATGTAATAGTTATTTCTTAGATATTGTTTAAGATAGAAAGTTTTAAGTCATGGAGTGTACTTACATTATTAATAAATTATAAGCAATCTGTTAATATTTTTGCATGTCATAATATTTTAGCAATGATTATTTTATATTTTAGAAAATAGAATTTTGTAATATGATTATTTTATTGGTCAAATTATATAAAGTCTTAATATCGAGTTCCTTGCAAGAAAATTGTTAAGTTAAAATTTTATTACGTTAATCGCATTAACTATACGATATTCTTTATAAAATAATAATACATGTCTGTAACAAGTTTCTTTATGGTTAACACTAACTATATATTTTATTAAAACTTCAATTGAATTATTGTAAGCCAAATTTCTTGTAGACTTTTTTTTTTGCATAATATACAGAGTTTCATCGATTAAGCATGTGCATTTCGTATTTAAATTCACCTAAAGTGTTTACAAATATGATAATAAAAAAAATGCCAACTAATGTAATTATAATATGTAATTCGCCCTCAATTGTGCCAAAGATGTAAATAAATTTGCAGCCCACCAAAAATAACTAGGCTTAAATGACATAGTATGTATGTACAATGCAGTTCATATTTTCTGTATAAGTGGCGCAACGTTTTGTGATGTGTGAAAAAACAGGAGTCGAACCCACGTCTGATGTATAGTCGCATATAGTCCCATAAATAGCTTTTGATGATTGGAAAGACAGGCACGAATCGAAATCGCGCTTGTAAATTCCGGTTCATAATACTCAATTTCGGCGTCCCAATATAGTGTTCACAATGAAACACATTTTTAGTTATATCAGAAGCAACACTAAAGGGAAGTAATAACACATAATAATATTGATAGCGAATAAAATAATCTTGATAATTATCCATCGGATAGATTTATCAGTAGATATAACCGCGAATATTCTATACATTATCACACGTTGCGCTTATAATACAAGATTTCGATTATTGTATTTTAATATTAAATTAATGTAATGTTACATTTATGCAGTGTCTAATTATTGTTAGATATATTTTATTTCTATTGTACTTTGTAAGTTCTTGGTAATATAAGCAAAATGATTGAAATGATGATGAAATTTGATTATAATTTTTTTTTTCAATGATTTTATCGCCTTTTTTTTATTATGTCGCTAGTACGTTATTTTATGTGTAGATCAAAATGTCTTTTTAATATTGTGAATTTTGGTAGGGTATTTTGAAATAATAATTTGTTAGCGCCAGCGTTGAGTGTCTTTTTAAAATTCACTTTTTAAAAAGATGGATGTTGATCTATTTTTACTTATCAGAAATGGATGGATAATGGATTCACATAAATTTTATATAGGTTTATAAATATGGAAGCAATAAATTAATTTAAATTAGCTAAAAAAAACTAACAATGAAGTTTACGAAAAAGCAAATGTTCCCTGTTTACCTTACCAAGTAATATTCGCTTCCATTTTACCAAATTATAAATTTTACCTTTACAAAAGACTATATACTATAACCCGGCATTTAAAGTAAAAAAATATTATTTCATTTCTTACAAACTAGGATTATATTTTCAATGTAATGTTATACCTATTATTTATGATATTCCAATTTGTCTATAAACTAACATCTTATTTAAATTTATAACCTCGTGTATGTTATGCTTGTCATGGCAATTTCAAGACACTCCGTTCCCTATTTTCCGCCAAATTTTAGTCATTCGTAATTCGTTCTTATTGAGTTTCGAAACTAAAGCTTTAAATTATCTTTTTAAAAATGAGTACAGATCAATTATCGAGTCGAAGGTTTAATTTATTTTGAACGCAATCGTGTAAATAATACTTATTACTTATAATAATTACAAATTTTGATTTGCCTATACAGCATTGTTGAACAATGATGGATCCCGATAAAGAGAATTAGACGGCCTTTCTTAGTGTATTATGGAAATGTATTGGAGAATTTGTGAATACATGAGTGATCGTAGGTTGTAGATTCAGAAATATTTGTATAGATATAATGTACGACGCAGTGGTTTTTATCTTTAAATTATAATTTTATGCCTCTGTAGAGTTTGTACGCATTTTATAGTTGGACAAATTAATATTTATAAATGTATAAGTGAATATTCAGATCACATGATTGCGTGCGATCAAGTGTTCTGAAAAAAAAAACATTTAAATTTAGGACTTTAAAGTTGGTGTTGAAGTGAAAAGTTCCTAATTATGCCAAAACATAAGATTTTACGTTACGTATGTCCTAAAAGCAAGTGATCCGCCATGTTATTGAGCGTATTTGTTCCTTCTCATATATTAGATATTGCCTTGTTATTATCCTTGCTATTTATTTTATCTAGTCTATTTGCCTTGCTATTATTAGCAAATCATGTCGATCTACTCGTATCTGCCATATACTAAAAGATAATGTTCTCAGGAAGCTTAAGACTGTCCACGATCGCATTAGTAGAGTAATGGAACTAGTTATTGGTAATATGGTGGTTCGCTCGCACATTGTTCAGTTAGTGCCTCAACAGTATTGTGAAATGCCAAAACTTCCAGTGCCATACATTTGTAAGCTACGACGTTGGTATTGTGATGGAGTTTGTTTTGTAAGGCGGTGGGAACACATTTTCTAATCCGCCAGTTAGGTAGTAAACGAGATTTTAATAAATAACTTGACAGAAACAAGGGTTTTCATTCAAACAAACAGTCTTTATGTATTATTATTTTAATCAAGTAAATGAAAAAGAGATTAATGTTACATATATCACATGATTTCTTACAGAAGTAAACCTAAATTTATATTAAACAATTGCATCAGTCGCCTTGTGACATACCTTATGTTGTATTTATACTAAAAAGTGTTTCTACAACAATATTTCCTACATAACTTTCTTATTCCTAATCATGCTTAACAAAATATCTTACAACTAATTTTTAAACAGTTAAAGTTTAATCTACTTCTAGTTTTCTAAAGTTGCCAGTAAGTCCGCGCATGGCGTCGCCTACAGCGTCGGCGCCTGCGCACGTATTGGCGCCGGCCCGCAACGCTGATATGGCGCCCTCGCGTGCCGCCTCGCTGTACATCTCTAGGCGCACGGCCATTTTGTCGTTCAGCAGTAATATGTCACGCTTGCGTGCTAGCTCCACTTTCCATAAATCTGAAAATAATGGTTACTGTTGTTTATACAAAATATATAAATTTCCAAGAACTACAGCGAAGAAGAAATACAGTGACTGGATTGTATGCACGATAATTGCGGGATCGCCTTGATCAATACTCAAGAGAATATTATATTTAAAATTTCTCCGCTCTGATTAAACAAAGAGTGGCGTAAAATTTCATCACTAAACGCGCACCGACCTGAAATTGGGCTGAAAATAGAAAATAAACACTTAACTTATCTCTGCTCTACTACTAATATATGGGAGATGAAAATATTTTAAAGCATTTTAGCATTTCTGTGATGTCATCACAAAGCAACCGAGAAAAGAGTATAAACAAATAGTATGGCCATGAAAACGTACCACGAGGACATCAGACACTTAATTATAAGTTTTTTGTACATATTGTAATCTTTGGACATAATCTGCACAAGTCTGCCACGTCTTACCTCTACCAACTACCAGGATGGTATGGTCTGTATGTACCTACTTATAGATACGTTTAACAATATATAAGAAATATTGAGAATTGAAAGATATCTATAGATATAAGCACAACCTAATTTATAAGCTCTATACACCATACACCTGCCGACCTTAACCTAGTTCAAATCACTTTCTAATAAGAAAATGATGACGAATGTCTTACGAAATATGCGGGATATTTATGAATATTTAAAAAAATACAGTAAAATTAAATAAAAATAATGTACTTTAAAAGTACATAAGGCCTTGTCGTGTCCTATAAACACGGGAAAATAATTAAATTCAATCACACTTCAATACGTAAACTCTTTATTTTTCCTTTTTTTTACTGCAAAGCATTTTTTTTCAATTAACCTGTTATTTTGTGGATATTAAAATTACAGATATTGTAAATATCTTGAAACTAAACTAAACTAAGAGGCCAGTCGTGGCGCAGCGGCACGAAGTGTGACTGTAAAACCGACTGGTT
>DWAO01003229.1:0-14534 GCA_018230605.1 Heliconius congener | reverse complement strand
GAGAGAAGTGGCGAGAAGTGGAGAAAAACGGCTCTCCGGTTCTCTAAGTGGAGAGTGGATTTTTTTAACAGCTTCACGCTGTATCCCACACACATTAGGGTAGGCAGAGGGAGCCTAGTGTTAAGACGCCGTTCCCTTCTGGAGGCATTGCGAGTTAAGTGGCGAAACTCAGAAGAAGAAATCGAAGAAATTTAAATATAAATGTCAATAAATATTTTATTTCCTCGAGAAGGGATCGAATCCACGACCAGTCGATTTTACAGTCACACATTCTGCCCCTGTGTCATGACTAGGCTCAAAATTAAAAATAAATATATTTAAATTATAAATTTCTTACGACATAATTTTCCAATGTATCATACATACATTGGAAAATTATGTCGTAAGAAATTACAATAGTTTGTTGAGTAGAGTAGAGTGGCCAAGTTACTCTAGTAGTAGACGCTAAATTTCTTTTCTACCGTATGTAGCTACATCCGGAATATAGCATAGAACTGAAAAATCATATACTGTACTATATTTACCGCATCATTAAGAGATTAAGATGAACAATTTTCAATTTAATTAGCTAATTGATATGTATAAGTTTATTCCTCAGTGATCAAATTTTTGAAGCCATTTGATTATAAAAGCGACGGCCGTAGGTTTGAATTTCACTTGGGGGTATGAGTTATTTAAATTTTTTTTGCTCTGATAACAAAATAAAATGCGGCGTTAAGTTTCGATACTTAACGTGCAAAGCCTCGAAAGTTTTTCCAATTCTCCCTTTTGAAAAGATAAATTGATTAAAAGTTTTACTACGCTAATGCCTACAAGGAAATGCGTTGAATGTAAAAATAAACACCATTTTCAGCTCCATCACAATTAATGATGTTATCTTATTAAGAATCACAATTTGTCGCAGTCCCAAAAAATTCCCCAAACTTTTTATTTGCGTAAGTAAACTCCGTTCCGAAATCTCTGTTCAAAGTTACGAACAACTGTCAAAAAGTTAAAATTTGTATTCGGCGAAGAAATTGCGCGCGAGTCTTGATAAAACAATAATAAATTTCAATTTATCAACTGAAGGGCTGATCGTAGCGTTATTAAATTTCAGGTCTTTTTACCTCCTAAGTAATTATTATTGGCTTGTATTTAAGTTATTACTTTGAAAATCAATATAATCTGTGGACACGGTTTGTCATTTTTTTATAAAACTCTTTTGTTATTGAGTGACAGACAATGCACGAACTAGAAATAGAAAGTCAACATTTGGCATGTAGGTATGTAGCTAGGTCCTAACCTTGTCGATTCTCCTTGAATTCTCCCTAAAGTATAGATAAGTATTCAGAGAGACTTTGTCAAATATAACATTTAACAAAACATTTTCTATTTTGAATTTCACGCAACAAAAGATGCGGGCGGCGACTAGTTAGATTATATAAACTTGATATTTTTAGTAGTGCTTTATACGGGCCGCTGTCATAATAAACCTTCTACCTTTTTAAATATACTAAGAAAAAATAAGATCAACTTTAAAAGTTCCTTCTTTAAATACAAATATAAATTTTGCCTTTCGCGCATTCGAAGTTTCTCGCGTTTTGTGGAATTCAAATATTTACCTGTACTTGGAAGTGAAGGTTTACACAGTGTTAAGAAAACGAATAAGCTGACATCACGATGTTATAATTAATTTAATATTAGCGAGTAATGTTTACATATCCAATTATATTTCTAGACGCTATCGTGGCATATTTTGATGGCTTCTGACTATAAATACGATGGTCCAGGGTTCGATCTTTTTTAAGAAAAAAATGCTGATCCGCTCAGGTGCGTTAGCAGTGTTGTGATTCATTATTTTAACTATAAGAACTTCACTTATATATAAATATACATTAGGATCTGTCTGGTTGTCTGTCTAATCTGTCTGGTATGGGAGATAAAACGTGGGGCTACAAAAATTTTTACTTTGTATATATAAATATAGCTGTTAATTGAATGATTATAGTTTATTAGGATATTTATCCCAACTTAGGATATAATTCAATTTTATCATGTTAGTTTATAAAAATACATTCTTTATGTATTGCGATGTACGGCAGGAAGATTGTGAACAACTTCTATGAGACTGTCAATACGGTAGAGGTTATAACTGTATAAGACAAGTATGGAAATTAAAATCGATTATCACATGAAGATAAAAAAGTCATTTATTTGGAGTGGTTAAACTAATGGATATTAGGTTTCTCTACTTGCATTATAAAATTTGGTAAGTATATAGAAATAAAATAAGTAGAAGTCGTCGTAGCACAGTAGCACAGGCGTGCGACTCTAACCGCGAGGGCCGCGGACTCAATTCTCACTTGGGGGAATGAAATATTTATTATTTTTATTTCCTCGCTCTGGTAACGAGGCAAAGTGCTGCGTTAATTTTGCCACTCAACACGCAATTCTTAGAGCATTGGGTCGAAAGCTGGAAACGAAAGTGTCTTAATGGGAAAGAAGTGTCTTAACACTAAGTTTCCAGGTGCCCTCTGCTTACTCTGCCATGTGCCTGAAGTATCTATGTGCCTAAAAAAACTATTCTATTTACTATTCTACTACTATTGTCTATTGATTGATACTATTGTCCTATTTTTTATTTGTATCACCGATTATAATATAAATTATAAATTGACTGTAAATCCTAATATTTTTTTTGCTATCCATACAAAATGTCCGTATGTCATTCCCGAGACACATTAGGTTAGAAGCCGCAATCTGCTCGCGTCAAGGATGTACTAAGAAGGCGATCATTCAATGGATTACCGTTCGATCGACTCGTGTGGATTAATCGTCCATCAAAGTGGAAACTTATTCTATAACAATATATTTTTAATATAATTAAGTTTCATTAAAAGAAAATGAGTAAAAAAACGGACTGTAAGTCCGTCGTGGCGCAGGTATGCGAGCGAAAGGTAAATCGTAGGTTCGATTCCCACTCCGTGGAATAAAATATTTAATATTTTCATTTACACGCATTATCTCGAAAATTTGGAACGAATAAAAAATGGGGAACGAAATTGTTTTAATGGAAACAAAGCGACAACACTAAGCTCTTAGGTTCCCTTTGCAAAAAATCTGAGAGAATAAATCACGCTTTACTGAAATTCGCGATAAAATCAAGCTGAATAATCAAAAATAATAAAATATATATATATTTAATATATACTTATATAATATAATATAAAAATATAAACATATATACCAGTATTTGTTGGAGCAAACACAGTAACACCTGTCAGTCCCGTTATGTTAAATAGTATAAATCAAGAAAACTCCCAGAAATCGTACACAAAGACTAGGATGGTCCTTTAATTTAACATTAAAAGTAAATTAGGAATTGAAGATTAAATTCAATCTCCAGTGGGCTCACGGCGTTCTTTCTTGCCAATGAATAAATTAGCATTATATCTAAATGTCGGATCTCTTTAAAAACGCTTTACCCGGGAAGTATTCGCAGATATCCAATATGACGAGCAACGGATGTTCCGTGCGACATAAAATGAAAATGGATGATAATCTATATGTAATATTTTGTAGGTTTGATCGAAGGTAATTGATTTATATAGTAGAAAAGCAGATAAGTAGTTTGTACGTAATTAGGTAGCGAACCTAGTGTTCAGACACTCCGTTCCCCACTTCTCGCCGAGTTCTGGAGGTATTGCGTTTTGAGTGGCGGAATTCAATGCCTTGCCTTGAAACCGGAGCGAAGAAATGAAAATATAAATATAAATAAATATTTCAATTCCTCCAGTGGGAATCAAACCTACAACCAGTCGATCTTACAGTCATACTTTGTCCCCCTGCGCTATGACTGGCCTCCAAAAATTATTTATTAAAAGTAAATATAATATATAATGAACATAACTGCTTGCTTCTAACAGCAATATAACATATCTCACAGTAATATCGTATTCAGACACGTGTTTCCCTATCCGGCATACTCGTACGTACATGTTATACATACATTTTTGCATTAAAAAAATCAATTTCATCCTTTTGAAGAATATTATAGATATTATTTACGGTATTTTGTTCTTAGAACAAGAATTATGCTAAGAATTTTTTACTAATAAGATTTGTTGTATATCTTTTCGACTTAAGCTTAAGCCCTTAAATCTACACTTAGATCTCATGTGCAAGGTATTACTTTGATCTCCTCCACTTGCGGGATGTTCCCGGTAACTATACGGTAAATCTATAGAATATTTAATCTTTATTTTTTTTATGGAAAAGACACGGCAAACGAGCGTGCGGGTCACCTGATGGTAAGTGATTACCGCCGCCTACGACCCCGTGCAACCCCGGAGGAGCTACAGGTGCGTTGCCGGCCTTTTAGATGAGTTGGGTAGAATATTTAATATTTTCGCTGTATCCCGCACTGTGAACTAAGTGTTAAGATACTCCGTTCCCATTAAGATATTCCCCCCTTTGAGGCATTGAGCGTTGAGTGGCGTCGACTCAACCCCGCGCTTTGATTTGTAACCACAGCAAGCATTCAATAATCTCACGAGTGGGAATGGATCCCACAAATGTCGCGCTTACATTATAGCGCTCGTGGCTATATATATTTAAATTACCCTAGTAAAAATATATTGATACATTTTAATATAATTATAATGTAAAGTACAAAATAGTTTTAATGCGATCTAATACGACAGAGCCACTCGAGAACTAAGCAAAAAGCGCACAAAAGAGATCCGCTTTGAAACCGTTTTGGACCAATTTGAACTGGTTTGAACCACTTTGATCTGATTTGATTGCACGCCTCGATGAAGTTGATAGGGATAAATGATTCCATTTGCTCCATTAAAGGCTTTTTAGGTTATCGAAATGAAATTTTAAAAGATTTTCAAGCCTTTGATTGAAACGCTAAGTCAAGTGGAGAATTTTGTGAACCCCTTAAAAGTTTTCTTACATTGGTAAGGAAACAATTTCTTTTTGAAATTTGTTGTATTTAGATTTTGAAAAGGTTTGGATTTTTCATTATTTGAAATTCGGCAATGATGTAATTTTAATTTACGAAGGGCCTTTTTTAGCTTATTAATTATATGAATTACTAAGTTTTCGTCAATTTTTAAAAGAAAAGGCTAGATTTGTCTTACACTTTCACACAACATTTTCTGATCTAAGGATCAGAAAATGTTCGTATATATTATAAATATAACCATCATCCCCAGCTATGGGGACATTTATTATCAAGTCAGTTGTAATGAGTATCTGTCTTTGATAATGGCGTTCCCAACATACAAAAAGGAAACAGGGTGTACGGTAGAAAAGAGAAATTTACACAACAGAAGAGAATGCAGAGTTAAGCATTTAGTGCAGTCCTTACGTAAATAAAGTCATGTCAAAAACATCATTTTTTTTATTGCATAAAAGGCTTCAGATTGTCCATACGCTCGTGCCTATATAATATTTTTTTATAAATATTATCTATTTTTCTCGTATAAGAGAACAAGTACAATCATTAGAAAAACAGTTTATCGTAGATACCTTTACATGTCGTCAACTACTTCGTTTAAAAAAGCGCGGCCATCGGCGCGCGACCGTTGTTGTCACGTCATTTATGAGAAATTCTTACCTATAATACCTATTCGCGCCGAAAAATAAAACGTGTTTACTATTTTACGGTACGCTTTTTAGTATATAGTAATTTTAATTAATATTTTAATACGAGTATTAAAACAAAAAACATGAATAGACCAAAATTATCAGGGAATATTGCAAACTTAAGAAATAATGTTCTATGCGCTTCTGAAGCACAACATTTAATTAATTATATAGAAGTTCATGAGGGTAAGTAGTACATAAAATTTTCTCAAGCTCATGAGTGTAAAAGAGCATAAGCTATATTTTATTGTTTTTCTAACCTAAAACAGTAAAAGATCGACGTAAGGCCAGTGATATTAGACATATCCACTTATACTATAAAAAAGAAATATATATAGAAAAGCGAACATGTCAGATACGACCGCTTTTACGTTAATATCTTACTTTATTAAATTCAAAAATAAAAAAACTCACGTTAATTACTAATTATTAATTACATTAATTATATTATTATTTTGGACATAACATAATTATTCCTTCATAGTAGTTAGTAGATAATGGTCACGAATAATTTATTTTGCTGAATGCAATACACTGTACACTACACTGTAATTCAAGATGTAAATGGTGCACCTGTAGAAAGATAACACACGCAAGACTACACACGTAAAACTCTAATAAAAAAAATTACAAAAGACAGTGAGTTGAATTTTAAAAAGATGTATGATCTTTATATCATTTCTTGTAAAGATCTAAGTATAACTAAAAACACAGCTACTTCTGTAAGACAATATAAATATATTGTTAACAATAAATTAAATATTGCTTTTCACGTTCCAAAAAAGCACCAATGTGACTTGTCACGCAATGAAAAACAATACTTTCCGAGCAATGATGATAAACTGAAGCATAAACTACATATAGATGACAAAAAAAATGCTAGAGAATTTAAAAACATTGATAAGATTGAGGCTCTGTCAAAATTGTCTAATGTTTGCACAGCTACGTTTGACTTTCAGTAAATAAACAATACTCCTCATGGGGTAATTAGTGTACTCTATTACAAAAGAAAACTGTCAGTATATAATTTTACTACTTTTGATGCCGGGTCAAAAGAAGCTGTATGTTACATGTGGGACGAGATAGTGGCTAAACAAAACGATAAAAGATACAAAATCGGAAAAAAAAATTAAGTAATAAAAATATATAAAGAATAAGAGAATTAAAAGAGACCGTCGTTCTGTTTTCTCACCAATTGTCCACAACCAGGCGTAAATCTGCTTACTTGAATACATATACAAAATAGAATCCATCAAAAGTAATTTTATTCGGCATATTAAATTAACATAATATGTTTATTTGTGTATTAATTTTGTGAAATCATTCAAATAATCTTCAAAGTGTCGAATCGTCCCATCTGAGAGCAAACGTTATTCATTCATGCATACTCCGCGTTGAGTTGTGTGGAATGAAATGTAGCGAGTTTGTTTATTTTCTTTATTTTGTTTTCAGGATTGGATTAATTTATTCTAAATATATTTTCTTTGGATTCGCTAGATTTATTTAGTTTTAATTTATTTTTGATATATTATTTTGATGTTACGACTGTGTCAGTGTGCTATATTTCAGACTTCAGCTGCATACCTGGAGACAGTAAAAATAATTAATTCCCCTAATTCGAACCCACAACCATCGCGCTTCCAATGCAAATAAGTAAAGATTATTTTTCATTTATTATACGTTTCGTCCCCAATTTTGATCAGTCATAAATATTAAAGTTTCATTATCTAGCACGTATTGTCATCGAATTATTGCGAATTACATTAAAGTTATATGCTAGAGTATTGAAGTAGATAGCAAGTTATTATCACCGACGATGGACTTTTTAAAATATTAATGAAAAACATAAAAAATGTTGTATAATATATTATTAAACAACAATTATATTATATAACCTCTTATTTATATCAAGGTTGTATAGAATAAAATAGTTCAAGCCGACGAAACCGCTCGTGTCGCTAGTATTTAATATTTAGTGAAAACTAGTTAACATTTTTTAAAAGTGTTGAAAATCCTAATATTTTGGATGAAATGATGGTTGCATTTCTCTCTAGGGTGCTATTACTTCTCTAAAATGGTTCTTTTAGTGAAATAGATTCTCAAGAGTTACTCGAAGGAAGATTTAAGACAATATAACTCAAGGACGGCGTTCACTAGGTTTTTTAAAAGTGAAATAGTAGCTGCTTGAAATAAAAAGAACGTTTGTAATAAATGTGATAAGAAATACTTTCTTCGAAAATATATATTTATTTTTTCAGCTACACGCTGCAGCAGGGTAGACGGAGATAACTTAGTGTTAAGACACTTCGCTGTCCTTTTTTCAACGAATTTTCATGGCATGTCGTGTAGAGTGGTGAAATTTAACGCCGCGTTTTGCTTTGACACTACAGAATATATTTTCATTTCTTCCCCTGGCGTTGAGTTCCCTCACTCAACACGCAATACCTCCAGAACTCGGAGGCAGATGGCCAACGGAATGATTAACACTAGATTACCTCTGCCTAGCCTGCTGAAGCGTGAAGCTGATTTATTTATTTATTTATATATATATATATATATATATATATAAATCAGCTTCACGTTTCAACGCTGATTTATTTATATATACATATATTATATATTTTGAAAAGTTTCGACGGCTTTTATATCGAGATCTTAGCACAGAATATTGCTGTAGCTACGCTGGAGACCAAAGTGAAGACCACAGGCGTAAAAACAATGACAGTAGGCTGGAATTATAACTTTACTTGTATAATATAATGAATTCCGTAAATAGCAGACCGACAGAGGGAAACTCCTGAAATGTGAACCTAGTGTTAAGATACTTATTTCCCCTCTAACACGGATGACTGATACAGAGTGTTGTTATTCTATTGTTAGATAAGTTATTGTTTTCTGCTAAATGCAAGGTACAGCGTGAAACCAAAAAAAACTAAACAGTTGAAAGTAAAATATAAAAATTGAATTAAATTAAGATAAATCAACATTTATAATTTGAAAACGAACATATATAACGTCGTACGTCAAAACTACATTATAGTAAATGGAAATAAATGTAGCTGGGTGTCTATGATATTGCTTAGAAAAAAATTGATTTCAAATAAGAGTAAATTTTTTAAGCATATTTTTATGTTCAAGAAACTCTCACATTTCGTCATATACAGAAAGCCTACTTATAAATAACTAATAACTATATCATCTTCTCCAAT
This sequence comes from Heliconius congener, assembly GCA_018230605.1. Taxonomy (NCBI): domain Eukaryota; kingdom Metazoa; phylum Arthropoda; class Insecta; order Lepidoptera; family Nymphalidae; genus Heliconius; species Heliconius congener. The sequence continues at coordinate 5,691 of DWAO01003229.1, read as the reverse complement.
GATTTCATTTATTATTTTAATATATCAAAATTTTTAAAATCGCATCTTAACCTAGCTAGGCTACCATAATTATTAGTTAATCAATAATAATGGATTTGACAATGTGACAGTATATAGAGATTTGTTAATACATATTTAATATAGAGCTCACCTAAGCTGTCAATGTGCTGTCCAGTAGAAATGAGATGATGGGCAATATAATTCAGTTTGAACGATCATAATGTTCATCACATATAAGTAAACTATATTTCACAAATATATGTATAATATAATTTATATAAATCTGTGTGCCTGTTTTTTTATGTTTTTTTTTAAATATTCATGCTTTGAATCCCGCTACGTGTATTTTTATACGTTTCCGCACAGTGAAGATTGCTAACTGAGGATATTTTCCAAAGTGGACATAATTACATCCATAATAGTTTTCTTCTACATATGGTAGGGTAAATAGAGCTCATGCCCCACTTCCCGCCCAATTTTCGAAACATGGCTTGCTGTGAGGTGTAACTTAACGCTACGATTTGTCCTGTTACGGCAGCGTTTAAATAAAAATAATTTATTCTTCAAAGTGGAAATCGAATCCACAACCGTTGAATTTACAATCAGACGCTGTGCAACGACGACTTCAATCATTTTTGTTTTCAGTATAAAAGGAAAATCTCAGAAAAAGAAACATTTTAGTGGCTTTTCGTTGACCTTTACGAATTCAGAACACCCTTACTTCTTTCTAAAGTTCGTAACGAACTCGCTTTCACCTAAACCACCCTTTGTTTGTAAACTTGGCTCTCTGTAAGCATTGCGTGAATATCTTTCTTTTAAGTTTTAGAAGCGGCTTAACGTTTTAAGATTAAAGTAAAGTATTAAAATGGTTGCGCGAAAGCAATATAATCTTTGGTGAAACTATTTAAATATTTATGGGAGTGATTTATTAGAAAATAAATAATACAAATTGTATTTTTTTTTATTTTGTAATTTCTCATATCTTAACTCATATTTTCTTTTTGACTCACATTAATTAGTTTCTTTAGGATATTTATTTTTGATAAGTAAATGTGACTTTATTGATTGATTCTTTTTTAAACTAAAAAGTTAATAGTTCATTTAGAAAGGTTTTTCTCAATTAGATACCAGAAGACCTGAAAAAATTATAGTTAGAATATATGTTTATCCAAATATCAAAATCGACTTCACGCTGTATCTCGCATACAGCAGGGTAGGTAGAAGGAACATAGTGTTAAGACACTCCGTTCCCCACTTTCTACCGAATTTTGGAGGCATTGCGTTTTGAGTGGCAGAACGTCAACTCCGCGCTTTGCCTCGACACCAGAGCGAAGAAATGGGAATATAAATGTAAGTAAATATTTCATCTCCTCGAGTGGGGATCAAACCCAGAACCAGTCGGTTTTACAGTCACACTTTGTGCCACTGCGCCACGACTGGTCTCATGTATAAAGACAAAGAAAATAGAATTTCATGCAAAAAGTAAAAACCAATTATAAATTAGACAATAATTTGAGTAGCAATAGCAATTAATGGAACAAAAGTGATAAAATGTCTTCAAAACTTTGTTAATAAAATATTTCAAACAGTTTATGTCTAACTCGAAACACGATGTTTTAAGAGTATACCCTTAAAACTTCTCTTTGTCGCATCGTTTCTAATAATGGCTTTAGTTAAACTTTACATTTACATCATTATCGACTGTCCATTTTCTTGAAATTATTACAATTTTAGACACATAGCAACCCTGCTAGGCAAATCTCGAATCCCGTTAGGTCCACCACCACCTTCTGTCGAATTCGGATGGTGTGTGTCTTGAGTAAAGAAACTCAACGTCGTGCTCTGCCTCATCATCAGAGCAAAGAAAATATTATATATTTCATTCCCTTAAGAGGGAATCGAACACACAACTGTCGTGTTTACAGTCTCAGGTATGTGCTCCCGCTCTCTGACGGCGCTAACTTTCATACTTAGTCATAATAAATCAGTTCAATTTAGTGAAAAGTCTTCAATGTTCTGTTTGGTATCTGAAGACAACTTTTACCTTTGTTAATGTCATGCTTTATTATTTTTACTGTCGTAACACAGTGGATACAGTTTTTTATTTATTTGAGCAATTATTTAAAATTGAAGATTATTCAGAGTAATATTAATTTAAACATAATATAACATTTTTAGGGTTCCTTTTAAAGGAAAAATTGGAAGCCTTAAAGGACCCACAGACGTATCCATCCGTCCTGTCAAGACGTTTTTTTCCTAGGAGTGCGTGGAGGTATCAGGCTGAAATTTATGTCAAATACTCAGAGGTCAATTGTCTCTTAGAGCTGTGAAAAATCAAACTTCTAAGCTTGCGCAATCAAAAACAGCCGTTTATGGTGCAAATTCTTGAAATTCTCAAGGGAATCAAAACCTACAGGGTACGAATTGAGAATCTTTCAGAATCTTGAAATTTGATACGAAGCAACGTCTTATAGCATAAATAAAGGAAGAAAATAATTCAAATAAAGGCAACCTCTGCTAGCGTCAGTTACTTTACAGGGAACCATATGTTATAGTGTTGAGAAAAGAATAAACTTTAATTTGATATATATTTTACTTAAAAACACAGAGTAGAAATTATCAACATTAAGTGACAGAGACAGGGAGGTAGCAAACGTTGTTTTTGCAATTCCTTATGCAATAGTAGGATTTTTTTCCAACCTTGCGTGAAAACGAAAAAAAAATGCAAAAAAATAAAATATAGAAATCTATTATTGTAAAAATTTATTGCATGAACAAACGCAATCTAAAGCACTGCTACAGTAACGACCTTTCACACATTGGAAAATATTTTTGTGTTATTAAATTAAAAATATTTTTCTAGTGCAATATGCCCGGTGGTTTTCAAACCATAATAAATGATTTTTCTGCGTAAAACATAACTATTTTTACTTCTATTATCAAATTGCTGTAATTAACCTTTAAGTACCGACGTGCGATCTGACAGGCCCCGACAGGTTTCATTTCTCAGTTTACCCCTTTCCCCACAAAATCGCAATCTCCGCTTATAAGTAGTTGTACGGTCAATGTCAATGTATCATCACGCGCGTATTTGGTTAATAATATTACATTATGAAATTCCGATGCGATCTCTCTCTTTTCATATATATTATGAACTATGGATAGGACTTGCCATAATAAGCAAAATAGTTGTGAGCGACTAAAGATTCCAAATTAAACTTTGACAACGTTGACGAAGATTTTAGTCGGCAGCAGAGTAATCATAAGGATACTAGTACTAATATCTCTGATATTGATAAAACTCACCTGAAAGCGCTGATGAAGACTTTGACAATTCTTTACCGGATTTAGCATATTAGTTTCTAATAGTCTCTAATTTCACATCTTACATATAATGTATATGTGGAAAGACAAAATGATAGAGGTATTATTATAAAAAAAATCTCGACAGTTGGTATAAGAGCATATGAAGCGAAAATTTTGAATTTTAAGGTTGTTCTGAAACTTAGAATGAGCTTCTCAGGAGTACTTGGTTCTAATGAGTCTACAACATGTGAAGATAAAGCTGAAGAAGTCAAGACACGAAAGACTTGTCGTTTGTGCCAACATAAACCTGCCCTGACTGTGCTTAGAATTTAGGATGTGGACATATTTTTTTAGAAAGTTTATGTTTCAGTTCCATTCCAGTTATACTAGTTGTAAGTAAGCAAGTTGTAAATATAATAAAGTCGATTTTTTTTATGTACTTATTTTTTAAGAACTTTACTATTTATCATTATGCAAGGATAAATATGTAACTCATACCTATTTTTTAAAGAATCGATATTATTTACGCGGTCTTTCAGGACTCACGTCTATACTAACGTTACAAAAACTGCACGTCGGTACCTAAAGGTTAATTGTTATATTCGAAACACACACAAACATCAATATGTCCAATATTGATGTGTCAAATTTGAAGTTACGATCATTGTTACAGCAATTTTTTTTAGCTTTACGCTGTATCCCACACAGAATAGGATAGGAAGAGGGAACCAGACAACCTAGTATTAAGATACTCCGTTCCCATTAAGACACTTCCGTTCCCCACATTCCACTGTGTTATAGAGACATTGCGTGACAGAACTCCGCGCTTTGCTTTGTTACCAGAGCGAATCGAAAATAAAAAATATGAAATATTTTATTTCCTCAAGTGGAAATCAAACCCACAACCTTTATATCACGACTGGCATGGCAATTCTGCTTCGCTTCATAATTCAAACAAAAAATAATTTATTAACTTATTTAAATCTTCTTTACTCAGATAACGAATTTAAGTCTACATTACAGTTAAGCTGTGAAATAAATAGAAAGAATAAATAACTCCCGCGACCGTCAGGTCCTTATATAAATGGTAATACATTCAGCATAAGATTGAGTCAAGGCAAATGGACGGAGATTTAATACTTTTTAAATTCAAATTATATTCAAATGATTATCACTTCGCTATGTAGATAAGATACGAAAATTGTGAAAGATGATTAAGGTGAGAGGATAAGATTGAGAAAATGTGTGTTACATAGGATTTTTTTACCTTCACGCCGTATTCCACATATAGGAGGGGGAGGGGGAGAAGAAACTAGTATTGTCATATGACCGTTTTCTCACACTCTGCCTAACTGTAAAGACAATATATGTATGTAGATTGACGGAACTCAACGTCGCGCTTCTTTTTGTTATCAGAATGTTATAGTGAGCTAATGTGCTGCGGCGTCAAAATAGCCTGAATATATTAATATTTTCTTTGCGTCACTCTGTAATTCACACACAGCAGGGTAGGAAGAGAAAGAGAGGGAGTATTAAGAATGTTAATTTCACATTTTCCGATGAATTCTAGAGACATTGCTTATTGAGTGACTGAACGCCGCGCTTTGTCTTTACACCAGAGCGAAGAAAATGGAAATAATAAATATTTTATTTCCTTGAGTGGGAACTGAACTCGCAATCTGTCGAGCTTCAAACAAACACTTTGTGCCCCTAGTATGTATGTATATTGAATACTTACATATTTAGCTTAAATTTTGTTGTGTTATATTAAAATGGCTTAAATTATGATTTTAATAGGAATGTATATTCCTAACTTTATCATACATATGTACTTCGTGCAATTTGTAAACGTCAAGTTATATTGAGTTTGAAGGGCGTAAAAAGAAAAATCTAGTGAGCTAGCTCCGGTATCTGTATAATAAAATTAAAACGGATTTGGCAAAAATATTATTTAAAAATGACAAAAATATGGATATTTAAAAATGTATGTGAAATTGTAGATTTTTTTATATTGTGGCATTATATTTTGTTCTGTAAGTAATGTTAGTTTTGTTTTAATATGAAGTCAAGAATACATAAATTTGCGAAGGTTGTGGATTCGATTCACACTCGGATTTAAATAAATTATATAACATAAAATCATAAGCAAACGAATTCTTTAATATCTATTTTCTTTACTTATTATGTTTATCTCGAATAATTTTGTGTATTAGTAATAGAGAATATGGCAATTATAAATATATTATTTGAGCCAACTTGTAAATTAAGACGACTACGACTCTCAAGGTAAAACTACGGGCTTAAATTTTTTTTATTATAAAAATCAAATTAAAATAAATTAAATCAGCTTCACGCTGTATCCCGCACACAGCAGGGTAGGCAGAG